>BQNB010037852.1:0-49157 GCA_026074375.1 Tanacetum coccineum | reverse complement strand
ATTTTTCCTTGACGCTGACAAGTGTCACATCGGGTGACCAAGTCATGGGCATCTCGGTAAATTGTGGGCCAATAAAATCATGAGTTAAAAACCTTTTTGGCGATGTAGTTGGCACCGTAATGTCCCCCGATGGGTCCACTATGGCAAGCCTTGAGAATGTCAAAAGCTTCTTGGCCCGAAACACACCGCCGGATCACTTGATCCGCACATATTTTGAACAAACAGGGGTCTTCCCAAAAGTAGTGTTTAACATCCTTGAAAAAATTATTCTTTTGTTGGGACGACATCCCTTTAATAACGAAATTCCCCGCGTGGTAATTTATAAAATCAGCAAACCACGGGGTACTTGAGTCACCACGAAAAGTTACCATATTAAGTGTCTCGAGAGAAAACTTTTCATTTATCTCCTTTGGGTCGAGCACATTTTCATACGGATTTTCTAATCGAGAAAGATGATCGACTGCGAGATTCTCGGCTCCTTTTGTGTTAATTACTTTGAATTTAAACTCTTGAAGAGGAGAACCCACCGGAGCAATCTTGCCTTGGAATCTTTTTTAGCAAAGAGATATTTTAGGGCTGAGTGATCCGTATACACAATGCTTTTGTTCAAGATGAGGTAAGATCATAATTTTCTGAAGGCATACACCACGGCTAACATTTCTTTTTCCGTCGTGGTGTAATGCGATTCTGCCTCATTCATTATTTTACTAGCATAGTGTATATGCCTAAAATGTTTTTCATGACGTTGCCCCAAGACTTCACCTATGGCAAAGTCACTTGCATCGCACATAAGCTCAAAGGGTAGGTCCCATTCGGGGACAATCAATATTGGAGCTTCGGTAAGTTTTTTCTTTAACGCTTCAAAAGCTTAAATACATTCATTGGAGAAGATGAACGGAGTATTCTTCTCAAGAAGATGAGTCATCGGTCGGGAAATTTTAGAAAAATCCTTAATGAACCGTCGGTAGAAACCGGCATGACCGAGAAAACTCCGAACACCCTTAACGGTGGTGGGATGAGGTAACTTAGCAATCACATCGATTTTGGCTTTATCAACCTCAATCCCTTTTTTGGAAATCTTATGGCCAAGGACAATGCCTTCCTTAACCATAAAATGACTCTTTTCCCAATTTAGACAAAGATTGGTGTCTTCACACCTTTTGAGCATCTTGTCTACACGAGAGAGGCAATTTTTGAATGAATTCCCAAAGACCAAAAAGTCATCCATGAAGACTTCCATCGTTTTTTCGATCATATCATGAAAGATAGCCATCATACACCTTTGAAACGTGCCCGGTGCATTGTATAAGCCAAAAGGCATGCGACGGTAGGCAAACGTTCTGTAAGGACATGTGAATGTTGTATTTTCTTGATCATGAGGGTCGATGGGAATTTGAAAGTAACCCGAGAAACCATCGAGAAAACAATAGTACTCGTTTCCCGCTAATCTCTCAAGCATTTGATCCATAAATGGTAGTGGAAAGTGGTCTTTATGAGTGGCTTCATTTAACTTTTGGTAGTCAATGCATACACGCCATCCCGTAACCAATCGAGTCGGAATCAATTCATTTTCATCATTTTTAACAACGGTAAAACCACCCTTTTTTGGTACGCAATGTACAGGGCTTACCCAAGGACTATCCGAGATCGGGTAAATTAATCCAGCGTCAAGAAGTTTTTCAACCTCCTTTTTGATGACATCGTGGATTTTTGGATTCACTCGTCTTTGGTGTTGAACCGCCGGTTTGTAGTCCTCTTCCATAAGAATCTTGTGAGTATAAAATTCCGGGTTGATACCCTTGATGTCGGAGAGTTTCCAAGCAATGGCTCGCTTGTGTGACTTCAAAACCTTTATGAGAGCGGCTTTTTCCTCGACACTCAAGTCTTTAGCAATTATGACGGGCAACTTGTTGTCACCTTCCAAAAATGCGTATTCGAGATGAGGAGGTAAGTCCTTAAGTTCGACCTCGGGAGGTTCATCAATTGAAGATTTATCAGTTTTAGCTTCACAAATTTTAAGTTCTTTTCGAATTTCAGGCAAATAGTTTCCTTGGTTGGGAGGAGGTGATGGATCATCATTGAGAAATGATTCAAGAAGTAGAATATCCCCCTCCGAGTCATAGTAAGAGTCATCAACTTTCGGTGTATGTTGGATATCTTCAGAGCGAGAAAAAGCATCTACTTCCTCAAGAAGAAAATCACTATCCCCAAAGGGAGTGAGAGTCGGAGAAGAGGTAGAAACGATCGGGTCATAGTAAGGAGTGGGATTGCCACTTGCGATCACATCGGAGAAACCGAGAACTTCTTGAGAATACTCCTCACAAGCCATTTCAATAACGTCGATTCGGTTCGCCGTCATTTCCATGTATCTAGAAAAAAAGAATATCTCGAAGTTTGGTGTTATGGCTTCTTTTCCAACACGAAGAGTTAATTCTCCTTCGTAAACATCAATCAAAGCACGTCCGGTCTTTAAGAAGGATCTCCCAAGAATTAGGGGAACTCGGGGATCGGCATCAAAGTCTACGACTACAAAGTCGGCCAGGAATTTGAACTTTCCTACTTTTAGGTAGACATCTTCGGCGATACCGATCGGTTTGGTAATCGAACGGTCTGCAAGTTCAAGAGTCATACAAGTAGGAGTGAGCTCAGGAAGAGAAAGCTTTTTCCACACGGATAATGGCATGAGATTTATGCTAGCGCCAAGATCGGCCAAGGCTAAGCACTCATCCATTCCGGGAAAATCACATGGTATTAGAAATTTGCCGGGGTCTCTAAGTTTTTCGGGTAACTTGTTGAGGATAACCGCCGAACAATGCTCATTCAAAGGAGTTCTAGCCATTTCACTTAACTTTTCTTTGTTTCCAATTAAGGCTTTAAGAGTTGAGGCAAATTTTGGCATAAGAATCAAAGCATCCGCTAAACTAATTTCAAAACTCATATCTTGAAAGATTTTGTAGAATTTCTCAACTTGGTCGTTAGCTTTTTCATGGCGCTTTTCATCATTACGTCTTGAAGGATATGGAATTGACGGTTTTGGGTTAGGCATCGGAGCACTAACGGGATCAACAACGGGCTTAGAATTTGGTACTTGAGATTGAACTTGGACAACCGGAGGTTGGACGTCTTTGGTACTTCCGTTATTAGTAGGAAGCACCGTGTCCTTTGTCACCTCGGGTTCACGTTCCACTACTTTAGGAGGAGATGAAGTAGTAGGAATCGTGGGTCCTTGATAAGCAACACCACTTCGGGTGGTAATACCCTTCAAGTCTACCTTCGGGTTAGTAATGGTGTTACTAGGGAGTGTCCCTGAACCTGAAGTAGAAGCGGTATTGGAATTCACAAACTTGGAAAGCATGTCCGTTAAATTAGTCATTTGATTTTGCAAATTTTGATTCTGATTCTGCATATTTCTCATCACTGCATCATTAGCTTTGACATAATTTTGAAAATCATCCTTCGACACACCTTGTGTTTGCGGAGCTGGAGCTTGGTAAGGTTGAGCTTGGTGAACCGGGGGTTGATTAATCGGAGTTCGGTAAATTTGGCTTTGGTTAACCGGGGGTTGGTAGGTGGAAGCTTGGTTGTAATTATTTCCCCGGTTTTGGTTGTAACGGTTTTGGTTATTTCCTTGGTTGTTTTGATTGTTTTGAACGGGAGGAAAACCGGGAGGTCGAATTTGATTAGCAATTGGGGCTCGGTAACCGGTATTTCCTTGATTGAAATTAGCTGCTGCTGCTTGGGAAACAAATTCTTGAATATTGTCACGATAAACGTTGCCATCGGTGGCAGGACAATTTCGGTAAGAATGAGTACCACCACAAGTAACACAACTTTCCTCGACCGCTTTGACGGGAGTGGGAGCTTGGGTTTGGTTTTTCTTTTCGAGAAGTAAGGCTTTCACCATATCTTTAAGTTCAGCAACATCGGGAGAAATACCGGGAGTAGAACTGCTCGAACTCACTTTTGCAACAACCGGTTTGTTACGTGAATTACGAACTTTGGATTTGCTTTCAATGATTCTTAGGCAATCACGAGGCATTTTATCCAAAAAGTTACCACCCGCGGCGAAATTCAATGAATCTTGATCATTAGAGTTCAAAGCATTATAGAAAGTATCGAGTTGATGTAACTCCGAAAATCCATGATGTGGGCATGCTCGAAGAAGATCATTAAATCGGTCCCATGCCTCGTAGAAAGTTTCATCACCCTCTCCTCCCCGCCCTTTGTTGAAATCTCGTGATTTCATTTCGAAGATTTGTTGTTTTGGAAGGAGGGAAAAATTTGTTGATGAATTTCGAAACAAGATCATCCCATGTTAGAATCGATCGAGGGGGTTCTTTTTCAAGCCAAATCCGGGCTGCACCCTCGAGAGAAAATGGGAAAAGCATAAGCTTTACCGACGTATTCGGGACGTTCGGGAACTTCATCGTAGAAGTGATCTTGTTGAAATAACGGATGTGAGCATGAGGGTCTTCTTTGTCATGTCCGAAGAATTGTTTGTTTTGAACGAGGGTAAGCAAACCGTGCTTAAGCTCAAAGTTGTCCGCGGTAATTTCTGGCACAACGATGACATCCTCGTAACCCACGGTGGGTGCTTCAAGCAATTGAGCCATAGTACGATTATCATCCATTGTAACTACGGGAATAGGTTCAATAGGATTGAATGGTTCAACAAAAGTCGGATTGACTTGTTGTTGTTGACAGTTAGTATTACGAGATTGAGAACGAGTGCACATGCACTAAAATTTAAAAAGAAAATTTATACTAATTTTTTTGTTTTTAATATTTTTTTTTGAATTTAACAATGAATTATAAATACGGACAATGAGATAAGACACTTAAACCTAATAATCAACTTGCTTCTCGGTAACTCATCAAAGGAAAAACGCACAAAAGAGTTTGTTTAACTTTCGAAGGTGAGTCGTACGTCGCAAGAGACACAAAAGGCAAGTTTTTGATCTTTGGTTCGGGGACTTATTGAGGCTATACTTCAATTGAAAGTAATATTGGTGTTGTTTTTTCCAACTTGGTGAATTATTTTATTTTTTTTCTTTTTTATGGATAATGTTTTTATGTTAATGGTTATTCTTTTTTTTAACATCCCCCCTCCCCCCTCCCCCCATAGTCCTACACAATATCACTAATTTCCCCCCCCCCTCCCACCTAACCACAGCCCCCTCTTCTCCCAATACAAACCGCACATGGTAATTGAGATATCACTTATAGCTGCGAAAATCTAAACATCAAGTCTCTTATCATATTTTTCTCTACATTATATGATCTGAAGAGAATATCATAACAAGACAAACATGAAAAAACATTTCACAAAAAAGAACGATTATAAGAATCAGTAGTCTAGAAGTGAGTCATGTTCTATGGCGGCGCTTGTCTCAGGGCCTAGGTATCGATTGTCAGACATATCGCCTGATTGACGAGTGCTACAATGCCCCGTGTTTGAAAATTTTTATAGTAATCATAAATCAGTAGCGCAACCCCATCATACCTAACAAAGTGACTAAAAACCACGCACCCCCCACCCCCCCCCCCACACACCACGAGCACTACCGCACACCCACCACTTCCCCCCCCCCCCCCACCCCCCCTCGCCCCCCCCCCCCCGCCCCCCCCCCCCCCCCCCCCCCCCCCCCCCCCCCCCCGCCCCCCGCCCCCCGGGCCCCGGCCAGCGGTTGTGGCCGCCCAAAAACATGATACTTCTATCACACTCTTTAATATATAGTAAATATATATAAAATATACTTATAAATATATAAAAAAGGAAGGTATGAATCAAAAGATCTCAGTTATAGTAATCCGAAGTATGATTCCTGGGTTTTTGTTATCCCGATGAGGAATAGCTCATATTTAAAAAGTCGAGAGTCGTTTTAAGAATCGATGCTATGAATGGAATAAGATTGATATTGGTTTTCTAAAACTACGAGAAAATTAAGGCAAAAACTTAAGATAGAATGAGATAGCTGTCTATCTAAAACTATGAGAACATTATGGCAAAAACTTAAAAATACTTAAGGGAAGACAAATTTTAGCTAAAAATATAAAACGAGAATCCTAAACTGTGACTAGAATAAATTTCCAAAAATAAACCTAAAATGAATTTTTCACGTTTAATAGACTCTAATTAACTAAAAAGTAATATTAAAGAAACTAGAATGAAAACGGAGTTGATTTGAGCTTAAAAACATGAAAAACGTGAACGGGAATGAATCCCGTTCTTTAAAAAGTGAAATTTTGCAATTTAAACCCTACGGAAGCAAACTAATTTTCCTAGAAACGATATGATAAAAGCAAACATTCTAAAAAAGAATTTTATTTTTTTGACTTTTTTATAATTTTTTATGAATTAAAAACGATTTTAAAGAAAATTAAATATAAAAAATACTAAACGTTTTATAAAAATTATGAAAAGTAGTTTGAATAGTGAAGAATCTAAGAAAAATATAATTTGTAACACAGCTTATTGAATAAGCTGTGTAATAAGCAAAAACAGCTTATTAAACTAAAAGCCTATTTTGTATATAAATAATAGATTTTGCAAAGTTATACCGGATGAGCTATTGTAACACAATAGTTAAGTGTGGGGGGGTTAAAATGCTTGGTGAAGGTGGTAGAGGTCCCGGGTTCGAGCCTTGCACACCCGGGGCTTCACACTATCCCAAGTGTTTTTATTTTTGCCATTTTTTTAACTTTTAAAAACACTAAAATATAAGCAACTTTTACAAAACAACTATTTTTATAAACCACAAATAAGCACAGAAATAAGCTAAATAAGACAGAAATACTTAAACACTACTAAGTCCTAAAAAAATCTAATTGTTTGCATTTTTTAAGGAGAATAAGCAAATGAAATTGACAAATAAGCTAAAACAGACAATAAGCTATGTCTAAAAAGCACATAAGAACAAAAATAAGCACAAATGATAAGCTAGATAGACAGAAAAGCTAAAAAGGCTTAAAAACACTTAAAATTCACACTAGAAAGCAAATAAGCTCAAATAAGCTTATGGCAAAACCAAATAAGCTAAAATGGGTTTATACTAACCTAATAAGCTAAACTAAACCTAAATAAGCAATAACAATAAGCAGATAAGCTAAAATAAGCAAAATGAACCTTTTGGCCAAAACTGATAAGCCAAAAGGCCTATAGGGACTTTTCTAGCTTAAAAATAAGCTAGCAAAAGGATCCTTATGGCTTAGTGACTTATACCACTGAAAAGAATGGCCAAAAAGCTACAATAAGCTCCAAAGAAAAAGCATTTTGAAACTCAAATAAGCACTTAAAAAGCTTCATGAAAAGGGCATCTCACACAGATTCAACACTTAGAAAAATTTGTGAAAATTAACAAAACAACACTTTTGAGCTTAAAAATAAGCACTCTAACAGATCCTTATGGATCTCAAACCTACAAACAGATCAAAATTAGACCCCAAAGAACACATAGCAACAATCTAAAAGCATTTTGAAATAAAGGATAAGCCACAACAAGCATTTGAAAAAGCAATATCTCAAAATTTTCTTAACACTTAGCACTTTTGACAGTTTTGGCAAAACACAAAACTAACAAATGCAGGCAATGAATCTTTGTTTCTACCTGTTTTTAACACATGCATAAACACAAAAACCTCTCAAAAACACAATAAGCTAAAGCACAATCTAATAAACAACTAAAATAAGCTACCACTTAACAGATTCAAACAATGAATTCTTAAAACCTTGTTTTTGAGATTTAGAAGGGCTAGAAAAAGGATATGACAGTTTCAAACAGTTCTACTTCTCAATTGAACTCAATGGTGCAGGAAGTATCTACAGAAGATGCAAATCATAAATTTCTTAGATCTTTGCCGTCAGCATGGTCTAATCTGGCAATGACTATGAGAACTAATCCTGAGATTGATAATTTATCAATTGAAATTTTGTACAATTAACCTTAGTATTTTAGCAAAAATTCAGGGTGCTTTAAAAACATCTTCCAAGTGCTCAAAATGTTGCTTTTGTTTCACAAAGCAAAAGCAGCACTAATAAGGTTAAGTCTAGTTTTACTGGTGACCTACAGTACATGCACTCCTTCTACTTCTTCAACCAATGCTCCTGAAAAAGAAGTTCATGCTGTTTTTGCTGATGAAGTCATCTATTCCCTCTTTGCTAAACAAACAGAGGATTTGGACGTACATCATTAAGATTTGGAACACGATTGCATGATTGTAATATTGAAAGAAATGGACCATCAACTGGCAACTAAGCAATGAATTGCTATTACGAATATGAAGAGAGTTCTATAAGAAACAGGAAGGAGAGTTCGAGCGCTTGGGATGGAAAAACACTGTTGGCTTTAACAAAAAGAAGCTTGATTGCTTCATAGTCACAATAATGTCCACCTTGCTAGGGAATGTACAGCAAAGGTGTACAAGATGGAAAGAAGAAGAAGATTCTCCTTATCAACATCAAGAAGCTGGGAAGCAAAGAGAAGAATCATAAAATGGGTTTGCTGACATTGTGGATGATGGATTTGCCAATTGGGGACAGAACACACTGAAGCCGAAAAACAAATCATGCACTTATGCTATCAGCTTCACAGCAATGAGCAACATCCCAGCAGAACATGGTAGAAAGGTTATATTTGATAGTGGATGCTCAGGCACATGACCAAGTAACAAGGATCAAACTGAGGATTTTGAAGAAATTTCAACTGGAGGAATCTGTTACCTTTGGAGGTACAAAAGGCACATACTGGTAAAGGGGGGTAGAATAAAGCTTGGAAATTTATCTTTTGAAAATGTGTCATATTGTAAAAGAATTAGGGCATTTTAATCTTTTCTCAATATCACAAATTTGTGATAAGCAGCACAAGGTTCTTTTCACTGAAACTGAATGTCTTGTTGTGTCTTCTGATTTTAAAATGCCTAAAAAAAAAAAAAAAACGAAAAAAAACAAAAAAAATAAAATAAAAAGAAAAAAATACAAAAAAAGAAAAAAAAAAAAAATAATAAAAAAGACTAAATCAGATAGTTATTAACAGGTCCCTAGACACCACAACATGTACAGTTTTTTGTACATGAAGAACCTTCATCGCCTACAAAAGGTTTTGCTGTTTGATTGCAAAAGCCACTCTGATGAATCTATAATTAAGCATAGGAGGTTAGGTCATATAAATTTTAAAAACCTAAACAAACTTGTGAAGGGAAACCTTGTTAGAGGTCTACCTTCCAAGGTTTTCAAAAATGACCACACTTGTGTTGCCTGCCATAAAGGCAAACAACACAGGGCCTCTTGCAAGGCCAAGTTAGAAAGATTAATTATTGTGCTTTTACACCCCTTGCATAAATGGAACTTTTTGGTCCTACTTCTGTGCAAAGCATTAATCATGCAAGTTATTGCCTTGTAAGCACGATGATTGTACAAGATTAAGAACTGGGTACATACTTTTTGGGCTTCTTAAGGATGAAAACTAGTGGGCATTCTTCAGACCTTTATTAGGTAAATTGAAAACCAGCTTAGTCATAGGTTAAAATCATTAGATCAATAATAGACACTGAATTTAAAGTATGAGATATGGTTGAATTAGTGGGAACAAGTGGAAATAAAAACAAGAGTATACAGTAACAAGCTAAACTCCACAACAAAATGAGAGTTGTTGAAAGAATGAACAAACCCTAATTTGAGGCTGCTAGAACTATGCTAGTAGATTCTCTCTTACCAACCACTTTTTCAGGGCAGAAGCAAGTTTAGTACAGCTTGCTATAATTATTTAAATAGAGTAAGAGTGACAAAACCTCCAAAACAAAACTCCAATGTAGCTTTTGTTTGTGCATAAACCAATTATTAGCTCACATAAGAAGACTTTTGGGTGTCATGTTACCATTCTAATACGCTAGTGTGCTTGCAAGTTTGATTGAAAATCTGACGAGTGATTCTTAGTTGGTTACTCACTAAATAACAACAGCCCTAGGGTTTATAATTTAGAAACCCTAAAGAGTAGAAGTAAATTACCCCCCTGCATATTATATTTACTTGAAGTATAAACCCATGTTAAATGGAGATAGGATATAGATAGGATGTTTGATATTGACTATCTTTCTGATCTACGAACAATATTCCCGTGTCCTATGGAGAATCAAGCTAACCACATGGCAAGTAATTCAGAAGAATCTAACATGCAGGTACTCCAACACCTATTGCTTCTGAGAAAAAGAGTAAGGAAGTAGAGCTATTGTTTAGCCTTCAGCTGAAAAGGCTTCTTGAAAGAAAAATTATGAATCAAGGACTTCTTCCAAAAATTCAAAGAAAGAGGATTCTTCTACTGATTCTTTAGAAGATAATTCTAAGATTCATGGGTTTAGAAGAGAGTTGGAAGAAATTGCCCTAAGCATATAGGACAAGTCCCCAGAAAACAAACTACTACCAGTACTCCCTTTGTTAATAATGGTAGTCACACAATTAATGCTGGTAGGCTTGACCATGATGATTCACTTATGCCAGAGCTAGAAATCTTTCACAAGCCTGAGACAGGGATTTTTGATGAGGCATCTTATGATAAGGAGGGTGTGATAACTGATTTCAACAGTTTTCCTACAGAAATTGAAGTCAGTCCTACTCCTACACATAGATTACAGTAGTATTCCACCCAACAAAATCAAATACTATGGTGAACCCTTCAAGTCAGCTGTGTCAAACTAGGAGCAAAGTTCAGAACCAAATCAGACTCATGCTCTTCTCACAACATATTCAAAAGCAGCAAGAAACAATCACAAAGATCACAACATTGTTTGTTTGCCTGCTTTCTATCTCCAGAGGAACTAAGAAGCGATTGCTAAAGCTTTACAGATGACATTGGTTCAAAGCCATGGCAGAAGAACAGTTAACATATCATGCTACAACAAGTATGGGTTCTTGTAGATCTACCTCATGGAATGAAGGTGATTGGCACCAAGTGGGTCTACAGAAATAAAAGAGATGAAAGAGGTGTGGTTGTGAGGAATAAAGCAAGATTGGTGGCCCAAGGGTACACACAAGAAGAAGGTATTGACTATGATGAGGTTTTTGCTCCTCTGGCAAGAATAGAAATCTATCAGGTTGTTTTGGCCTTTGCCCATTTATGGGGATTTTCTCTCTTCCCCATAGTATACCAATGGGATGTTTAAAAGTGCATTTCTGTATGGCACTATAGATGAAGCAGGTATATGTATACAACCTCCTAGTTTTGTTGATCCTGATCATCCAAATAAGCGTTTATAAGGTGGTCAAAGCTTTAATGGACTGCACCAAGCCCCTAGAGCTTGGTATGCTACTTTAACTTAACACTCTAGAGAACATGGATACAATGAGGTGCAAATTGACAAGACTTTATTCATATCGAAGAAACAAAAAGGACATCATGCTGGGTTCAAGTGTATGTGGCATGATACATCATTTTTGTGCGTTCTACAACAAGTCTTGAGTGTGCTAGTTTGAAGCCTTAATTGATGAGCAATTTCAAATGAGCTCATGGGTGAACTCACATTTTTCTTAGGTCTACAAGTCAAGCAGAACAAGGGAGGAATCTTCATCTCTCAGGACAAGTATGTAGCTGAAATACTCAAGAAATTTGATCTTGTAAATGTTAAAGCTGCAATAACTCCAATGGAGACAAAGATGCCTTTGACAAAGGATGAGGAAGCTTTTGATGTAGATGTACACTTGTACAGATCTATGATAGGTTCCCTCATGTACTTAACTGCTTCTAGACCTGATATTATGTATGCAGTATGTGTTTGTTCACGTTTTTAGGTGACTCCAAAGACTTATCATCTCAATGTTGTCAAGAGGATCTTTAAGTATCTCAAGGGCAAACCAAACTTAGGATTATGGTATCCTAGGGAATCACCCTTTGACTTGGAAGCTTTCTTTGATAGTGACTATGGAGGGTTCCAACCTTGAACAGGAAATCACAACTGGCGGTTTGGTCCATTTCTTGGACAAAGACATATCTCATGCACTGCAAGAAACAGACAATGTGCCACTTCAACAACTGAAGCTGAATATGTAGCTGCTGCAAATTGCTGTGGACAAGTATTGTGGGTTCAAAATCAATTGTTGGACTATGGTTTCAATTTCATGAATACCAAAATCCACATTGATAATGAAAGCACAATCTGCATTGTGAAGAACCCAGTATATCATTCTAAGACAAAGCACATCGAGATTCGTCACCACTTCATAAGAGATTGTTATGAGAAGAAGCTCATAAGTGTGGAGAAAATTCACACAGACTTAATGTACTACTTGTGACCAAAACCTTTGATGACCACGTTTAACTACTTGGTGTACATTGGTATGCTTAACAAATAGCTATGTTTAAGGGGAGGCTTAGTTGTATAGTTTGTTTTAATCCTGGTAGCTAAGTAGTCTTAATACTGTTAGTTAAGTAGAGTTAATTCTGGTAGTTAATACTGGTAGTTAAGTAGAGTTAATTCGGGTAGTTAGTTTTCATTAATTCTGTCTATACAATTTCTTGCAGTATGTTTTTCTTTGTTTTAGACTAATTTTGCAGGCATAGCATGGATGCAAGGGAGGAGTGCCAAAGTTTTTAACTGGTGTACACTATTCATATATATTTAAGTCTGGTTGAAAAAGAGTTAATTCAGGTTGACTCTTAATTAATTCTGTTTGACCAAAATTAAGTCTGGTAGTGTAATTGTTAATACTGGTAGGATTTAATGTAATGCTGGTTGCGAGAAATTTGACTTTTTCTGACTTATCACTATTTAAATGTTACCGTTAGAGATTTTTACGGCGCAATAGTCGTACAACAGAGAAGCTAATATAAAATATAAGTTTGAAATTTCTCTATCATACTTTTCCCTTAAATTATTGGCTATCTGCTTTTATTGCAAAGTAAAAAACTGACCTTATAACAAAACAATAGCAACAAGTTCTTGTTACCAGTCATCGACAATTTTCAATCGCAACCAAAACCAAGTAAATTGAATCGACTTGACCATATGGCTCATTAAATTATTAGACACACACAATCAAGTGGGGTTTTTGGGTCTGCAAGCCTGACGAGAGTGCATGGTTTGCTGAGATAGTGGATTTTCTTCGAGGTTCCAACCTCAGGTATGCTTTAACCACTAATCCAACTATCTACGATTCCCTTCTCAAACAGTTTTGGCAGACTGCAACTGCCAATACTAATGCTGATGGGACTCTAGAAATAAAGGCAACCATTGATACCATAAGGTACACAATATCTGAGGCGTCAATTAGGGATTCACTTCAATTAGATGACGCCACAGGAATAACAATGTTGCCAAATGATGAACTTTTTGAGGGAATGGGGGCGGCAAATAGGGTTAAACCAACTGAGAAAAAAAAAAGACAAAATGAAACCTTCACTTTTGGAAAAGTTTTTCACACTCCCAATGGAATCTTTCTTTAGTCCACCATCTTTTACACTGTATAAGCTCTAAAAGTGGTGGATGGGATCAATTTGGTAGCAATATTGCTACTGCGTTGGTCTGTCTATCCACTGGTAGAGTTTATAACTTTTCAAAGCTCATTTTTGATGGTATGGTGGCAAATTTGAAAAGCAAGACAAAGTTTTTGATGTATCCTCGTTTTCTGCAAATGATTTTGAATATTCAAACAGAAAACAAACACCTTTATCACAGCTGTGGACCTGACCAAAAAGATTTTTGGGGAAATATATGGAAAAGGGTGTTTTGCGAGGGGCACCAAGACCCCTATTCCCTTTCTATGTTGCTTGTTTCTACTAACCCAAAATGCATGACAAGAACATGCTGGATTAGCCCATCCAAACCATAATCATCAACACCTCAGTAACCACTCACCATCAAAACCTACACACACACCGTATCCCTAACACTCTACACCTACACCACCACCTATTCCTACACCTACACCACCACCTATTCCTACACCTACACCAACACCAATACCTACACCTACACCTATTCCTGACACTGAACCTACACCATTTGAGCCCATCTATGAGGAGCCATCTCCTGTCCACCATCACTTTTCATCACCACAAGATCCGGCTCCAAGTCAAATGCCTATGGATGATTTACTTCATGAAGTTCCTAAGTTAATATCAAGAATTGACAGCTTGGGAGATCCAAACAAACCAAGCTGCCCATGGGAAATGGCCATAGTGAGTTAGTCAAGAAGGTGAACGAAAAATTGGAAGGGTTTTTGAAAAGGAGGAATTTGGTTTTGTCAGACTCTGAAGAGGAAGAACCTGAGGCTCACGAGAGGAAAAGTCAGGATGATCCTCAAGATTCTTCAGTACAAGGATTGGTTACTCCCTCTACAACAAAGGTAAAAGCTTCAGGTGGATAAGAACAAGAGAAGATCTAAAGTCCAAACACTCTGAAGCAGCCAAAACTCTCTCCAGGTTGAGCATCTTAAAGACAAGCTCTATTGACAAGGGAAGAGCATACAAGAGGATAAAAGAGGCATAAGGAAAAAAGTAGTCTCAAGCCTGGATTTTCAAGAAGAAGCTGATGCTGGTGCTGAACAAGTTAATACTGCTAGTGCTGAACAAGTTAGTACTGCTGAAGGAATTAATACTGGCAGTATTAAACTTAGTACTGGTGATGAACTACTTAGTACTGTTGATGCTAAGAAGTCTACTTCTGATCAAAATATAAGGAAAAGAGAAAGGAAAACTCCCTGATCAGTGAAGAAACTCCAAAGAATCAAAGGAACAAGTTTACAAGAGGAACTAAGCCTTGTGAAGCAATTAGGTTTGAGATAATCAGCAAAAAGAAGAGGTAGCTAACATGGTGTACAATCTTTAGATTCTCTCTTGCTAAAAGAATTGCAGAAAAAAAGAGTTAATGAGCAACAGAAGAAAAGAAAAGCTCAATTTCAGTTTGAAAGCTGTAGCAATACCCAAATGAAAGACTGGGCAATTGATTAGAGCACAAGCATGAACCTAATGCTGAATTGACAAAGAGCATGCTAGGAAGTGAAGTACAAGGAGAGGATTTTGCAAAGAAAATGGTTGATCTTGTCAATCAAAGGAAGAAATACTTTGCAGAAGAAAGAGTTAGAGCAAAAAGAAACAAGCCCATGACTCAATCACAGCTGAAGACTTATATGATGAACTACTTGAAGAATCAAGGGACATGGAAGCTATCTCAGCTGAAGAGTTTGAGTTTTGAAAAATCAAAGGAAATTGAGAATCTTGTGAAACAGATTAGTCCATTCACCATAAGTTTTGAACAGCCACTAAAGCAAGCTTGAAGAGTTTGGTAGAAGCACTTCAGAACTAAGTACTCCCAAAGAGAAATAGAAAGAGGATTGAAATGTTGAAGCAAAGGAAGATTAGCGTCAACCAACGAAGTTTGGCAAAAAGACGAAAACAGGATGGCGTAGGTAAAGGATTGCATACAAGTGTTTGATAAAGAGACTCTGAAGTTTCAATCTAAGTGATGTAGCAAGAAGAGTCTGTCACAGGTACTAAAACTCCAATTAATCCTGTTCCTGTAGCTATGAAAACACCTAGTATAGCCACCTATAAGATAATCAAGCAAGGAGAAAAAGGAGTGTACCAAATAGTTAGGGGAAGATTGAACTCCATAGTATACATAAATTATGGTGCTATGGGTGAAGTCCAATATCTATAGATGTCTGACTGAGTTGATATAGGATTTGATGAATAGATATTGTGACTGAATGGACCAGAGGCTGCAGTCTTAGAGAGTGGTATTTTAAAATTATTTGAAGAATATGTTTGCGAAGAACTCTCTTAGTACAAAACCAACTATGGAAGTGAAGTAGGACAGTCAAAAGATCATAGTTAGAGATATTAGAAGTCTTGTAGAGTACATGCTTGAACCTTAGAGTCTGATGGATGTATAATATGTTGAATGAACAGAACATATCCATTATCGCTGAGATGGTGCAAAGCCATGTTAGATTATAGAAACATACAAGGAGGCAACCAGAAGAAAATTGCTACATAATGCTAAAAAATGATGGGAAAAGCAAGCTGGTATTAGGACGTAATGGAATTGTAAAGTTTAGAAGTCTAGGATGAAATGCAAAGATAACACTTGGTAGGAGGAGTGGCTATGCACTAAACACAACAAATGGATATCATTTCACCATGCAAAACAACATAAGAATTAGGCTATCCAGGACAAACGGCTCTTGTAAAGATTCTCAAATCCATTCTATGGTTGACAACAAGCAAATAAGTTGTATGGTTTTCAACTCACCATATCTGTCTAAGTGAAGAGTTGGCTAGCCCATAAGTTTATGGCTTGTGGTAAAGGCTGTGGAAAAACCATAACTAGTCCCATGAAGATTATGGCTTATTGTAAAGGGTTGGGGGACAATTTGCAAATCCATATAGATGGTGACACTTTACCAAAAAGTGGAGCTGGTATATCAACCTCACCAAGTTCATGTACAAAGATTACATGTTATCAATCACCATGGAATTTACCTTTTCTAGTACCAAAGGTTGACTACCCTGAGCAAACGGCTACAGGTAAAGGCATATCAAATCCGTTTATGGCTGTAATGGTTTGCCAAAAACCATAATGTATTTAACTCACCAATGTTTTCAAAGTACGGAGAGATTGAATGGTTTTTAGATTAACCATGGACATACTACCTTTCTGTGCCAAAGGACAGACTACTCCAGAGTTAATTGCTAACTGGTAAAAAAGACATCAAACCATTTTAAAATATTTACGATAATTCACACTCATTACAAGGAGTTAACACACCTGGAAGTGATGAGAATAGACTGAAACTTTATGATTTGATGTACAACATTGTCAATGGTGCTGATACAAAGGATTGCTGAAGAGCTTGTTGCTGCAAAGATACAAAGAGAAGACTTGAAGTGTTGCAGATCAAGAACAACTTGAAGAATTCTATTTACAACATCCTCAGGAAGCTTAAAATGTTTAAAGTAAAGATCAAGAATGTTTTGAAGAAAATGAAGTTAACAAGTAAAGATCAATTAGGGAGGATTATTGGAAAATAGATTGTAACAGACTTAATACTGGAACGTATAACGTTAAGGTCTGATATTTAAAGTTATATCTGTTGGTATTGAGTTAATATTGGCCGTACAAATTTAATTCTGGCATACTAATAGTACTGGTATATGTAATAGCAGTAACATACAAGATACGTACTGAGACATAGTTCAGTTCTGTTTATAGTTAAGTCTGTTTATCAAACAGAATAGTAATAGTTATCTTAGAGATATCTTAGGAGATATCGTAGGAAAGGATGAGTATTATCCTTTTACACGTTTGTAAAGCCTATTAGGATTTTCCTTAGTGTATAAGAGGAACCCTAAGGCACAATGTTTAGTACGTTTTGAGAAATATCAATAGAAGCATAGAGCTTAATAGTATTTTAGTATTATCGTTTCTTCTTTACTCTTGTGTTAAGATTCCGCATTAACACTTGAGAATTCAAAGTCAGTGTCTCTCATATAGTTAATTTGGATTTATCCGAGTTATCTATAGTCTCACAAAGGCTAGTCAGATCCTAAACCAAGGACCTACACTATTGTAGCACAATGGTTAAGGGTGTGGTTTAAAAATGCTTGGTGAAGGTGGTAGAGGTCCCGGGTTTGAGTCTTGCTCACCCGGGGCTTCCTACTATCCCAAGTGTTTTTGTTTTGGCCATTTTTTTACAACTTTTTAAGGACAGAAAAATAAGCACTTTTTGAAAAGACACTATTTTTATAAAGTAAAATAAGCTAAACAAGGCAGAATAAGCTAAAACACTACTAAGTCTTAAAAACTAACTGTTTGTAGTTTTTAAGGAGAATAAGCAAATGAAAATGATAAATAAGCTAAAACAGACAATAAGCTATGTCTAAAAAGCACATAAGAAAAAAAAGCACAAATTATAAGCTAGATAGACAGAAAAGCTAAAAAGGCTTAAAAATACTTAAAATTTACACTAGAAAGCAAATAAACTCAAATAAGCTTATGGCAAAACCAAATAAGCTAAAATGGGTTTATACTAACCTAATAAACTAAACTAAACCTAAATAAGCAATAACAAAAAGCAGATAAGCTAAAATAAGCAAATTGAACCTTTTGGCCAAAACATATGAGCCAAAAGGCCTATAGGGACTTTTCTAGCTTAAAAATAAGCTAGCTAAAGGATCCTTATGCCTTAGTGGCTTATACCTTTGAAAAGAATGGCCAAAAAGCTACAATAAGCTTCAAAGAAAAAGCATTTTGAAACTTAAATAAGCACTTAAAAGGCTTAATGAAAAGGACATCTCACACAGATTCAACACTTAGAAAAATTTGTGAAAATTAACAAAATAGCACTTTGAGAGCTTAAAAATAAGCATTCTAACAGATCCTTATGGATCTCAAACCTACAAACAGTTTGAGTTTAGACCTCATAGAATTCATAACAACAATCAAAAACAATTTCTCAAATCTCAACCCTTAACAACCTTTTGACAGCACTCAATGAAATCAAATACACAATGCAAGACACTTAGCCTACTTGCATAAAACACTTAAACATGCATATCAAACACAAAAATAAGCTGCTAAACTAGACTTAAGCAAATAAGCTACATAAACAGCTTATAACATCTCAGAATAAAAACACATGAAGAAATATCTTGAAAAATGAGTTTTAGACTTTGAAAACTTTTTAAAACAGCTTAATACCTCTTAAATAGGCTTATTAAAATTAGCTTAGTGACCCAAAAGAGTTTTTAAACCATTTTGACCCGTTTGACCCATTGTCCCAAACACCCCTTTAAAAACAGTTTTAGTTTATTTAACTTGATAAAAGCTATTTAAGCTAAAACTCTTAAAAGACCAGATGGTAAACAGCTTATAACAAACTAAATTAACAAATATAAGCAATCAAATAAGCCAGAATAATAAGCTAAGACACTATGCTATTATTTTTGGTTTTTTCAACTGTTTTATATCAAAAGCTATTAAAATGAAATTTAAACTACAAACTAAGCACAATAAGCATTAAACAATAGTGATAAGCAACATTAAGCTAATAACATCAGTAATAAGCTAATATTAAGCAGTAGAATAAGCAGTCAAACAATAAGCATATAAAGTAAGCTTTAAAAGAGAGAAATGAAATGTACCTTATTCCCTTTGCACAAAACAGGGATAATAAGGCTCTAAGAGCTAATCAACAAGCTCTGGCTTGTTTAGAACAAGCCAGATGGTCCATAAGCCCATCCACAATTGGCTTATCATCCATTCAAAAGCTTAGGTAAATATTAGGGGGATGAATTTGTTTTGAGTAAAGCACAGTAAGCTTTGATGGCTTACTAAGTAAAAACATAGCTTATATTAGATTTAAGAGCTTATTAGCTAAGTGAACAAAAGAGAGCTAATTTTAAACATTTGCATAAAGGTAAATTATGATAAGGCAATTATAGATTAAGAGTACACTCAAACTTTATTGAATAGAAACTGATTACAACTTCAAAAAGGGAGTTACAAAGACAGATTAAAGATACATTAAAATTGAAAATAAGCTAAAAAAAACTATATTAAGCTAGTGCTAAAAACTGGAAAAAGAAGATTAAGCTAGATATCATGTGAGTGAGGAAGGTCTTGTATTTATAGGCTTGAGAGAAGGATCTAGATCTCTGCACACCTCCCCTTGACTCCAATCATGGCCTTCAATCTTTGCAATTCATTAGATCCTTATTTCTACAATCCGTAGGATCAAAGTGTGCACCACACTGATTGCCAGCGTGTCAAATTCCAGTGTACAGAGGCTGTACATCCTTTACCAAATGTTTTAGTGCAAAAATTTCCTTCCTTGTGTGTTTCCTTGCATCCACGTGTGTCCTCCTTGAGGTATCTTGGCCAATGAGAGGCCTTGGTGACGTTTTACTCTGCCAACTCATAACTTGGTACTCGAATCTTAGAGCCACGCTGTCAATTGCATTTTACCCGGATTTACCCTTTGTTTTTTAATAAGGGTAAATTGAAAGAGACGATGAATAGTAACAAATGGAATTTTGCGCGCCTTTTCTTTTTTATAGCTTAGTTTGACCCGCGGAAGTGTGAGGGTTGACATGGGATTGGGATAAACGAAATGGGCTACAGTTTGGATTTGGGCTCGGTAATAAAGGTTTTGTTATAAAAGACTAACGACCGTTAGTCCTTTATTAATAAAAGGCTAACGGTGTTAGGGTTTTTGGGACTTTTTGTGAAATTAGGTTTAACATTTAGGGCACTTTGGGTATTTTGAGGATTTTGTCTTTTATGAGTTGACCAATGGTTGACTTTTGATGATCTTTTGCTAGAAACTTCTGGCTCTTGTGCACTCTATCCGTTCCCGTGTCCGTGTTTGTCCGGCTTTGACCATTTTCTTGTGATTTTTGCATTATCCGTACCTACACATTCACAAACAACAAAATACACAAATACAAGCTTATTTTTGCACATTTTGATCTTTTAAGGGCCATTTTGGATATAATAAGGATATATGATTTCTCACATATCAGCAGGAAGTGGTTGCGCCTCAGCTGGGAGTATCTTGTCCTCCAGTGGTATAAACTCTGGATAAACGCTCTGGAACAAAGTCTGGTGGAGGTGGTGACTGTGGATCCTTGGGGCCAGGTATGTAGTCTGGTGATGGGGGGCATGTAAATCGACCTGCACATATAGGGCATCTAGTATCCAGGGCAGTCCCTCGTCCTCAGGTCCAACAACTCCTAGGGATCCAATATCTGATAACCCTTCAAATGGGCTGGAAACAGCAGTGTATGTAACTGTGGAATCCTCAAAATCCGACATGACTGTATCTGAAAATCCAAAATAGCTTATATTAGTATTTAATAAAAGACTCTTATAGCAATATACATTTATATCATAACATGTATATCAATCGTGAATGCATCTAGTCTAATCAACTAATGCAACAACTAGTGTATGTATGTATGTCCCGTGAAAATCCCTTTGTATGAATGCAATGTTTGAAAACGATTATAGTCCAGCAAAAACATTTGACCTGGTTCTCTATAACCTTGACTCTTGATACCAATCTGTAACACCCCCAAATTGGGTCGCAGCAGAATGAGGGTCCGGGGCGTGTTACTTCAATGATCAATAACACAAGATATATATAGAACGACTAAAAAGTCGTTTAAAATCGATACATTGGATTTGACAAAGTATTTGTTACATAAGCCCGAAGCTTCACTTGTTCACTTGTTCAAAATACAAAGATTTCTAGCCCATAACAGATATACAAAATGTAATGCGACAAAATCTTTAATGCATGATATCCAAATTAAAACCACCAATGTATCCCTTGCACCTCATGCTTATTAACCTCCTGAAAAACTTTGCCTTAAAACGTCAACAATAATGTTGGTGAATTCATAGGTTTGATAAATCGTATATTGTAGGACCACAAGATTTCCCAAGTGTATGATAATGCAACAGATGCAGACATCATATAAATGTAATTACATTGCCCTAAGCTCATGACACTGAAGCTCGACATAAATGAATACCATATAAATGGCCTACATTGCCCGTGATGATGTTCTAACCCGTAACATCCTATGTTCGACATGGTATACGTTCGTTTGCCCAGTGATAGCTAATCACCCGAACGGGGATGTCAATCCCAATAGATCTATTCATAACATTCGCGCTCACAATCCAGTAATTGACAGTTCATGATAATGGGCTCAACTAGGGTTATCGCTACTTAGGCAACACGTAATCATAAAGTAAAAGTATCCACTTGTGTCCAATTGTAAAACAATGAATGTTTCTCACCCCAAAAACTTGTAAAACAAAATCATGTAAAACGTAGGGCTATGAACTCACCTTGAGTGAACGATAATCAAATATATCACAGAAAATGCGTCACGGTAATGATCGAATGCAACCTAATCCAATATAGGTCGTATAAGTACTAATCACTTTGAGTAACTACTACCATATCAATCACCATCTAATCATTTTAGTGAAATCATGTTAATAAAGTTAAAACGTTTATAAATAGTTCGATAGTAAAAACGACGCAATTTCTTCGTTTTAAGCCTGTTTCTTACGTTTCTTATATCCACGCTTTCGTATTAAGACAACGTATCAAATTATGACATTTTTGAATTTCACGTCCTCTGGTGAACAGTAATTTTTACTGTTCACACCAGTTATAAAGTTATTTTTATAGTTTTAGTTGTCGTAAAACCCGTAAATGTCGTATTTTATTCGTTATAGCTCCGTTTTTAGCGATTCTTTCGAGCACGTCCTTGTAATTGAAAGTTCTATTTATTTTTGATGTTTTCCAAAAATAAATGTTCCTGATGAACAGTAACTTTTTATAAAATTATTTTTATAAAAGTATTTTTATACATTTAAGTGTATAAACTCGCGTAATTCATAACTCCTTCGTTATCGATTGAAAAATTACGATTCTTATTGATTTGGAATTCTAAAAATATGTAGGATCTGTTAAAAATAATAAACCTTTTATATCAGAAGTATTTGATAACTTGTTTTTATAAAATTTATTTTATAAACCCGGTATTAACGTAAAACGTATATTTGCCGTATCTTTTTCGTTATAAGGCGGTTTTTTGAGTTCTTTACATATTTGGAATCGTCATGAGGTGTACTATTTTTATAAAGTGTCAAACCTACTGTCTTGGATTCGAAATCCAACAGCCCTTTTATAATACTTATGTGTACTCATTTTTATAACTTGTTTTATGTACTTTTCTATTTAGTAAATTACCACAAGTCTTCCACAAACCTTTATTTCATGTGTCATACATATTATTATGTCCATTTGTCCATCATATGTCCAAGAGTCCATGGTATGAATCCTTATTAACACCTTTAAATCATAACTTATTAAGTAAACCCTAATTTAACAAGTTTCTACATAAACTTTTTATACATAAACCAAGAGTGTACAAGACTTATACTTCCATTATAACATCATATTAGCATCCATATAACATAAATAAAAGTCCATGAAACAATGAGCACAAGTAAAAATCCCTTTTACATGTTTAAAAGTATCCTAATGGTGATTTTGCTACATAGAACATATATATGCATAAAATGATAAATGTAAGGACATAATGAGTTTTAGATGACCTTAATGAGATGTAGGATGATGGAAAATGTGATCTAAACCCTTGTTTAGATGAAAAATCCAAGCTTACACAACTTGAAAACCCTAGTTTTCCAAGAAAACCCTAGCTTCCTCTTTCTTGCTTCAATACTTGTAAAGGCTTAGCCAAGCCTTTAAATCTCTTTGGTAGGTCTTAGATATAATGTGTGAATGCTTGTATGGTCTTATAAAATCAAAGTTATGGATTTGTATAGGGGGTGTTTGTTTGCCGTAGCTAAAAGGGAGAAAGAGGGAGAGTTGTGTGAAATTTTACTAAGTAAAATGAAGTGTAAGTGTTTCTCTTTCTAGTTGTAAGAGTTATATAAGTCATATGCTAGTCAAAGCAACTTGTAAGAAAGTCTAGAGACATGATGAGGGTTTTTAGGGAGCCATTGGTCAAAAGTATGGGAAGTATGGCTTGATTTAATGTGTAGAGATGTACAAAAGACCATGTGGTGAATTTTTGTCATTTCCTTTGATATTATAAGACCAAATCCGGCCAAACATGTATGTGTATAAGATATTTGTGTTAATTTTGGGTACTGGGTATAAATGTATGTATTTGTTGAAGCGTAGAAAAGTGTTGGTGGTTTCTGATATGCCTAAACGTATTTTATCACGAAACGTAAACACTTTACGCAACCAATAAACAAAAAATGAACAAAGTTAATAATTATCCTTAAAATAATTACTTAACACTTGATTGATGTAAACATTTAATTGTTTGATGCCCGTTTACATTGAATGATCATTTTTAGCTTACACGATTTAACTTAACGATTACGATTTAACGCAAACGCGTACAATACTAAAAATACATAGTGAATTTATTAACGTCGTAAATGACCCTAAAACACGGGGTGTTATAGTCTCCTCCTATTATGTGAGCCTTGTCCTCAAGGCTTAAGACACGGCACTTGACGATGGTGCGGTCTTTGTGAAGAGGTGTGGATATTTCTTCCTGAATTAATCTTTGCGTTCCCAAGTAAACTCAGGGCCTCGCCTAGAGTTCCATCAAACCTTGACAATTAGAATGCAGCTTCGCTTCAACCGTTTAACATCATGGTCTATAATTTCTACCGGCTCCTTGACAAATTAAAGCTTGCCATCAAAGTGAAGTTCATCCAACAGAATGGCTAATGGTTCGTCGGCATAGCACTTTTTCATGTTGGATACATGGAACATATTGTGTACCATACTCAGCTCTTGCGGAAGCTCAAGCTTGTATGCAACAGATCTAACCTTTTCTAACCTTACGCTTTAGATCCGCGTAACTCTTTTGTCGATCGCGAGCAGCTTGCATTCTCTGCTTGATTTGAACGATCTTCTCAGTTGTTTCTTGCACTATTTCTGGACCAGTGAGTTGAACTTCTCCAACCTCGGCCCAACAAACGGGTGAACGACACTTTCGACCGTAAAGTGCTTCAAATGGTGCGGCCTTGATGCTAGCGTGATAGCTATTGTTATATGAGAACTCGACTAATGGCAAATGGTTAACCCAACCCTTTCCAAAGTCGATTGCACAAGCACGCAACATATCCTTGAGAGTTTGAATAGTCCTCTCGCTTTGCCTGTCTATTTGTGGATGGTACGCAGTACTCATATCCAGACTAGTACCCAAAGCATTCTGAAGTGACCTCTAGAAATTTGATGCGAACCTAGGGTCACGATCACAAATAATCAAGAGAGGTATTCCATGCCTCGTGACCACCTCCTTTAGGTACATTCTTGCAAGTTTATCCATCGGATCAGTCTCTCTCATCGGTACAAAGATTGCGGACTTAGTGAGTCGGTCAATAATCACCCAAATGGTGTCGTAGCCTTGTGACGACTTAGGAAGCTTCGTGACAAAATCCATAGTGATGTTGTCCCACTTCCATTGAGGTATATCGGGTTGTACCAACAATCCTGATGGCCTTTGATGTTCAGCTTTGACCTTAACACACGTCATACACTTGCTAACATAGGTGGCGATGTTTGCCTTCATATTGGGCCACCAATATAGCTTTTTCATGTCTTGGTACATCTTTTTAGAACCTGGATGAATAGAGTATTTTAACTTATGGGACTCGTGCATGACCACGGTCCGCAAATCGCCATAACATGGTAACCAACTCCTGCCATTTAAGCATAGAGTTCCATCCGCGCGAGGTTCCAACTTTTCCGTCCTAAGCTTCTCTAGATCTTTCGAATTTTCAACCAACATGCCTCCAACATCTTTGTTCTTGATTTTCTCTGGTTTTTGTGCTTCAGTTTGAGCATCCAAAATTTGTTTGGGAAGATTCAGACCTATAGTCATGACTAAGGCTCGAACCCTTAAGGGTGGCTCTCGTTCCTTCTTGCTTAAGGCATCAGCGACAACATTTGCTTTCGTTGGGTGATAACGAATCTTAGATATGATGTGTAAATGCTTGTATGGTCTTAGATATGATGTGTGAATGCTTGTATGGTCTTATAAAATCAAAGTTATGGATTTGTATATGGGGTGTTTGTTTGCCGTAGCTAAAAGGGAGAAAGAAGGAGAGTTGTGTGAAATTTTACTAAGTAAAATGAAGTGTAAGTGTTTCTCTTTCTAGTTGTAAGAGTTATATAAGTCATATGCTAGTCAAAGAAACTTGTAAGAAAGTCTAGAGACATGATGAGGGTTTTTAGGGAGCCATTGGTCAAAAGTATGGGAAGTATGGCTTGATTTAATGTGTAGAGATGTACAAAAGACCATGTGGTGAATTTTTGTCATTTCCTTTGATATTATAAGACCAAATCCGGCCAAACATGTATATGTATAAGATATTTGTGTTATTTTTGGGTATTGGGTATAAATGTATGTATTTGTTGAAGCGTAGAAAAGTTTTGGTGCTTCCGGGTATGCCTAAACGTATTTTATCGCGAAACATAAACACTTTACACAACCAATAAAAATAAAATGAACAAAGTTAATAATTATCCTCAAAATAATTACTTAACACTTGCTTGATGTAAATATTTAATTATTTGATGCCCGTTTACATTGAATGATCATTTTTAGCTTACGCGATTTAATTTCACGATTACGATTTAAAGCAAAAGCGTACAATACTAAAAATACATAGTGAATTTATTGACGTCGTAAATGACCCTAAAACATGGGGTGTTATAGATGCTCCTTGGTTCCTTAGGGCGGCATCTGTCAAAGCTCGGATTTCTTTGATCAAGTTAGAATTTTCTTCGTGTCTCTTTGCTGATTCACTCATGAATTTGCTTAGGGTATCTTCCATAGATTGCCTTCGTTCTTGGTACGAAGGATTGGCGTTGTTCCTTTGATAGTACCCTGGAGCTGTTGCTCTATATCCCCCTCCTTGAAAAGGTCCACCAAATTGTGTGTAGTAAGCTTCTTCTAGGGTTTTCCCTTCTTCTTTTTGTGGGCAATATTTGGTGTAATGGGGTCCTTTGCATTATTTACATCCGACTTGAGCATCATAAACTTTTTCATTCACCTTCTTGATCTCCCTTCCTAGATTGTTCAGTTGTGCTTGTATAGCAGCCAGTCTGTCAGAAGTCTCAGTACTTATTCCTCTAGATGTTTCATTATGATATATTTGAGAGTATTCAGCCATTTCTTGGATGGCCTTTTTAGCATCTTGGATGGCCTTTTTAGCATCTTCAGCAGTCTTAGTTAGAATGGAACCTCTTGAGTCAAGAATTTGTCGTGTCGGAATATCTAACCCATTGTAGAACAAAATCACCTCCTGTATCTCAGTCAAATAGTGTTAAGGACACTTCATCAAGAGTTCTGTAAAGCGCTCCCATGCTTGAAAAAGGGTTTCATCTGACTCTTGCTGAAAGTTGTTTATTTCCTCCATTTTCTTCGCAGTTCGACCAGGTGGACAATATTTGTTCAAAAACTTAGTTTTAAGATCGTCCCAAGTTTTGATCGAACCAGTTGGTTCATTTCTTAGTCAACGACTTACGGCTCTAGTTAAGGATATAAGGAAGACTCAGAGCATTAGTTGATCCACTGTGATGTTAGGAACATGGAATAAGTCAACTATTTCGAGAACTTTCTCAATGTGTTCATTTGCATCCTCGTTATCCGAACCGCTAAATGTGTTTTCTCGAAGCTCCTTAAGAAATTTTCCTTTCAGTTCAAATTGATCTTTGTTATCAATTTTAGGCCTAGCAACTCCTGGTCCATAGTCAGTTCGGGTCATTGTCATGTATTGCTCCATTGTTTCCGCCGTTGCTTCTGCTTCTTCTTCCTCCGAGTATTCTTGGTCAGAAAGTAGATTGAAATTAGCCGATCTTAATTTGTCAAGACTGTGAGTCCCAAACTGAACACATCTTTGCAGCCTGCTAAGAGTGATAGCCATTTGTATAAATACAGTTTGACTATATAGAAACACTAACTATGAATACTAATTGTATATGCGGAATCTACACAATAGTATTAAGAAGAACAATGAATAAAGTAAACTTTGATATTAATCTGTTAAAGTGATTACAAATTACTAACTATGAGATATGATTGTATGAGATGTATATTCCACTCTAACTATGTCGTGAGGGAACCTTTTATAGACTAAGGATAAACCCTAATAGGCTTACAAAAAACGCATAAAAGTTAATGCATTTCTTTTTCCTACTAATTATTCATACATATCTCTTAACCGGGTACAACTTATTTTTCTACTAACGGTACTAACTAACTGATCAGTACTTAACACTTAGTACTGTCAGTACTAATTATAACTATCGGTACTAACTATTATCACCAGTGGTACTAAGTCAGGAAAACATAATTCCCAACAATCCGCCCCTAAACATGAATGTTGAACTCACTTATCTTCATGTTTCTTTAAGTTAATCTTCTTAAGTTCTCGGATGATGTATCCAAACACTTTAACATAACACTATCTAAATCTTGAATCACTATCCATCTTCCGCAGCAACTCTGTCCTTTCAGCAACACAGCAACATCTTTTCAGCAACAATCCAACTAAGTTGGCTTTATAGTTTTTTGCAAACTACCAGCCATCAACGGATTTGATGTTCCTTTACCAGTAGTCGTTTGCTCTGGGATAGTTAAACTATTAATTTAAAAAAAAAATATGGTGAGTTATTTTTCACCATACCAGTTTTTGGTAAACTGTTAACCATCAACGGAATTGACTTGTCTTTACCAAATACCATTTGCTTTTGGACTACAGCCAATGCTTCATTTCTATAACATGGTGCATTGATAAACCATTATAGTTTTTTAGCAAACTATTAGCTATCACAGATTTGAGTAGTCTTTACAAGAAACTATTTGATCTTGACTAGGCCAACTCTTCACATGAAGCAAGGTGAGTGAAACCCTTACAATTTTCGGTAATTTGTCAAACCATAAACGGATTTGAGAAGTTCTTACCACAAGCTGTTTGCTTAGGATTTTTATAAAAAAAAGCCAGTTCTTATGCCTATTAAGCATGGTGAACTGATGACATTTGTTGTGTTATGGTGGTTAGCCAACAACTCCAACTTCTCAATTCCATTCACAGCATCATTCTTCATCAATCTGTTGCTTAATAAATCTTATCAAATCAAGAGCAACATAACTTTCTCTTTCAACTTCTAAACCTAGATCAAGCATTCTTTGTAATAACTCCTTAGAGAGAGGATATCTTCTTTCAACTAACATATGAATAACAATCCCATCTTCAAGCTCCAAAATGCAAACTCCAACAAGCTCATTACAATCTCCAAGTTGATAATCTTCCAATCTTGTTGATTACTCCAGAAATCACTTTGATCATTTTTTTCAATTGAGGATTCCATCATTATCTTCAAGTCTCCCCAAAGAATTAACTCAAAATGTAATTTCTGAGTACTGTTCCATCATCAATTCATATAAATGAAATAAATCCTGCTTATCAAATATATGAAGTACCTCCATCAGATAGTTGAATGCCCTAAAATTCCCATTTACTCTGTATAAGACAAGATAGTCTCCATCTGGTGATGATACCTTGTCCAATCTAGCAATGACAGATTCTCATCTCCCAATTATCTCCACCTATCATAGGTAGCTTCAAAATGTAACAATCTTCAAGCACTTTTTTGTTCATCATCACTGTCATCATCTGATTGTTTTTTCTTGCCGGGCGGCCCGGTTGCTTTTTCCTTGCAATCATTTTGATATGACACTCTTTCTTTTCTTCGTCCTTCTTCTTCTTTACCTTACTCCTTTACACTTTCTTTATTGGAAGACTAAATTCCTTTTCATTCATCTCCTTTATCATTCTTTCATCTTCAGCAGACCCAATTGTAATGAAATCTTCATCTGACCTTTTTATCTTTTCATACAGAGTTTGTATTTCCTTAAACTTCTTGGTTTTCAACTGAGAGTGCTGGTAATTTCCTACATGCTTCAAGTAGGTCATCATTTGATTTCTTCTAATGATTCGCTTTGTAGTGTGGTTTATTCCTAATAGCTTCGTCTTTGTTGAGCAAGAAAATTTCTTTGTGCAGCAATTGTATCATGAAGGAATTTTGCTCTTTCTTCTACTGTAAATTGCTCTCTTTCTTGTTCTTGAAGCCTTTCAGCCAAAAGCCTATTAGCCTCAATTCTTGCCTTTATATCATCATAATTTCTTATGAGAGCGTCATTTGTAGCTTCTTCCGTCCAGCCTTTTCTTTTCCTTCATTCTTCTGTTCCTAATCCTCTTGCAACTTTTTAGCCATCTCTTCATCATAGCAAGTTGCTTAAACTTCTTTTCAACTTTCAGGGAATTCCCTCAGATTCAGTTGTCGACTCACTTCCTCTTTAATTTTCTTCTTCCCTTTATCTTTTGGATCAATCTTTGGAAGAGGCTTTAATGTCAGTAATGATCTAGTTAAAGTAGGCCTAGGTCTCTCAATCTCTTCAACATCCTTAAACTCTACTCCTTTCTCCTTTTCTCTTGAAACTGCTTTAGCTTGGCTCATGTTGAAAAGAACCTGAGCGATTGTTTCATCATCTCCAAACATTGTAGAAGTAGGTGTTTGAATAGTTTGAGTAGCCCTTCTTCCTTCAGTTTGATCATCAATACCTTCATCTGTCCTTTCGGTACTATCTATTTCCTTGTCAGTACTAACTTTGGATCCGTCCGTACTAACTTTTGGTGTGCCAGTACTAACTTTTTACTTGTCGGTACTAACTTTGGATCCGTCAGTACTAACTTTTGGTGTGTTAGTACTAAACTTTTTCTGGTGTAGTACTAAGTAATCTTCAGTATGACTCTGCATTTGCATTTTCCATTTTTCATTTCACTCCATCTCTTGACCTCCCCACATCTTGAGCAACTTCAGTCTCTATATAGTCTACTGTATCTTTAGGAAGCTCATCAAATAATGAATCTTTATGAACTGAAGGTTCACCTTAGGCAGACTTCCTCCCCTGTTTGGATACAGACTCTTTTTGCACCCATGTTTTCTTTAAGGATCTCTTTCCTGCCAATCTTTGCTTTAAGGAAACACTCTTCATCCATGCTCTGTGGTGTGTGATAACAGGTTTGGCTTGCTTCTTGAGCTTCTTGATCTGTGCCTTCAAGCGCTGAATTTCCTTGGCTTGATCTGAAACCTGTGTACACAAAGAGATACATAGATCATAGACACTTTGGAGTGTCATGTCACCCTCATTCCCTGAAAGGGATTTATCACTGGATGAATGACCTCCTTGATTCCCATCAGAACTTTCTGAAATATAATCAGGAATATGTAGAGTAAGTGAAGGTCTAGGTGATGGGTTAGATGGAGGCTTAACATGTGCTTCACTTAGGTGAGGAGGAGAGGGTGTAGGTTGTGGTTTAAATGGTTTCTCTAAAGTAGCACCCTCATCCTCAGTAGATTGTACCAACATAGAAGCAAACAAAGGTGTGACTTTCCCCGAAAAATGTTTACCCTTTTTAACCATAAAGGAGAAAACTTTACTTGTCAAAGCATTTACAGGAAAATGATCTAAAGGTACTGGTACATTGACTAGCTGTTTATCCAAAAAGATTGAAATAAAACGTGGATACATTACAAACTTCTTCTTTGCATCTAAATGTCTAAGCATACCATCAAAAATTAATTTAGAAAAATTATATTTCTGATTAGATGTTAAACAAATAACAGCAGTGGCAATGTTAGTGGGAATTTGATCCCAATAGGTGCTTTTTGAGCTAATACAATGATTCATTGTATGAAATAGAAACCTCCATTGGGGTGAAAACAAAGCTTTGTTAAATGTTAACACAGTTAAATCCCCCTCATAACCCATGAGTTGTATAGCATCAAATATAGCCTGATTAGGGAGTGAGTCTATCCCATCAGCATCATCAAAAAGAAGATCACTTCTTATTGATGCTTCAGAGATAGATACAGGCTTGCCAGCTACTTTGGCAGTAATGTACCTGACATTGTTGATCATTTTGGATTTAGCAGACATCCAAAATTGTTCAACAAATGTGGTAGAGACTACTGGACTTACAGTGAGAGCATGATAAATGGAGCTTCGCGCAAGAAAATTAATAACTTCATGAAACTCTGCATTGCCTTTAGTCTTTTCTAAATAAGTGACCATATTGTGCTTAGTGCACGATTCAAGAACAGCCATGGTGGTTAAAGTATTGATCATTGGTTGAGAGAGAGATTAGGGCTTGTATTGAAAAAAAATATGGGCACAGTGAATTCGTAAGTGAAGTGTGCAATGATATGGGTTTATTAGATATGCAGACCTAATTTCAAGGAAATCGTTTCAATTTACACTTTGTACCCTTGGCGGTATTTTTCTTCAACTTCTCTAGAGCGGTACAAACTTTGCCCAGCGGTACTAACTTTGCACTGTCGGTACTAACTTTGTCCAACCAAAGAATGAACAATGTAGGTATCAGGAGTGCTTCAGTACCATCAGTGACTCTTCTCAATGACTCTCTAAATTCTATCAAACCTCTGGAAATGCATCACCTATGGTTAACATGTTTCTTTATACAAACTATACAACACAGCATATTGCCTCCCTTTAACCAATGCAGCTTATGGATTGATCATCCCAATAGTAACAACCAAGAACTGAAACCTGCTAACATCAAATGCCTTGGTTAGTAGATCAGCTACATTGTCATCAGTGTGGATTTTAAGCACCTGAATTAGTTTCTTTTCATAAGCATCTCTTATAAAGTGGTGCCTAATAGCAATGTGCTTTGTTTTGGAATGATAAACTGGATTCTTTACAATGCAAATGGTGCTTTCATTATCAATGTAGATCTTTGTGTTCATGAAGTTGAACCCATAGTCTAACATTTGATTTTGAATCCACAAAACTTGCCCACAGCAGCTTGCAGCAGCAACATATTCTGCTTCTGTAGTAGAAGTAGCCACAATGGTCTGCTTTTTGCATTGCCAAGAAATGAGTCTCCTGCCAAGAAATTGACAACCTCCTGTTGTGGATTTCCTGTCAAGATTTGCTCCAGCATAGTCACTATCTGAGTAGGATTCCAGGTCAAATGAAGACACTCTAGGATACCAAAGACCCAGTTTGGGTTTGCCCTTTAGGTACCTAAAAATTCTCTTGACAGCACTTAGATGGGAAGACTTTGGAGTGACCTGAAACCTAGAACAAGCACAGACTGCAAACATAATATCAGGCCTAGAAGCAGTCAAGTACATTAAAGAGCCAATCATGGACCTATAGAGATGGACATCCACATCACTGGCTTCCTCATCCTTGACTAAAGGCTTCTGAGTCTCAATTGGTGTACTAGCAGTCTTAACATTTGCAAAGTCAAACTTCTTCAGGATTTCTGCAACATACTTATCCTGACTAATAAAGATACCATCTTCCTTCTGTTTGACTTGTAATCCAAGAAAGAAAGTGAGCTCTCCCATTGAACTCATCTAAAATCTACTCTTCATTAATGCCTCAAACTCATCACACCAAGATTTCTTTGTAGACCCAAAGATGATATCATCCACATAGACTTGAACTAGTATGATATCATGTTTGTCCTTCTTTAGGAAGAGGGGGGGAGGTTTTTTATCAATGCGTTCCTCTTCTGTATCCTTTCTTTTCATAAGAAAGTAGATAAAGTAGCCATACCAGGCACTGGGAGATTGATGTAGCCAATAGAGAGATTTTACAACTTTGTATACTTTCTGACGGATATTTAGGATCTAGAAAAACCTGGTGGTTGAGACACATAACATCTTCATCAATTTTCCCATAAAGGAAGGCACTTTTCACATCCATTTGATAGACTATAAAGCCCATATATGAGGCAAAGGCTAAAAAGATCCTTATGGCTTCAAGTCTGGCCACAGGAGCAAAAACCTCATCATAGTCTATCCCTTCCTCTTGCCTATGTCCCTGAGCAACTAACCTTGCTTTATTTCTGACAACAACTCCTCTTTCATCCTTCTTATTTTCGATAGACCCATTTTGTAACTGATAGCACTATCTTCCCATAAGGCAATCTACTAAGACCACACTTTATGTATTCTCGAACTGCACATTCTTCTTGCATAGCACTCAACCTGCTTTTATCTTTCAAGAGTTTCTGAAATCATCTTGGGTTCATGTTGAGGACAGGTAACAAGCAAATAAAACAATGATGAAAGTCCTTTGGTTAGTTCTCATTTGCTTTTGAACATAGCATAACAAAAGCATGAGCATTCCTAAGAGGAACTTGTATTTACTTTGCTTCTTGTTTGATTGCTGAGTTTGGATCTCATTGAATAACGTTCTTTAGGATGAGTGGAGTGAATCCTTGGTGTGGGAATAGGACTAAACATTCCACAACAGTTTCCAAGTTTGGGAAGTAGCCTTCTGCACCCTCATCATCATTTGTTGAATAGTTGTGAAATACCATGAGTTGAATTTTGATAGTTATTCCTCAAGTGGAGGTGATTTCCGAATTCATCTTCTTCAGGATTTGTTGGATCTGATCAGAGTTAGTCCCCATGAGGATGCAGTACTAACTGGTATGCTAACTAGTTATTAAATAGGTTTGTACTGCCTAGTTTAGCTGGTGTGCTAACAGTACTAAAATTGTTAGTTCCGCTAGTTCTTGCAGCTCCTTCTTTTTTATCCTAAGTGCTCACTTTTTCTTAGAGCTTCGCTTCCTCATTAGCATCCTTTTCTTGCTCTTAAAGTATTTCAAAGGTCATCAGAAAGGGACTTGTTCTTCCTCTCTTGTGGACCTTATCTCTTATCATCTGTTGTTAATTGCGGGGGGGGGCCCCCCCCCCCCCCCCCCCCCGGGGGCGGGGTATGGGGGGGGGGGGCGGGGGTGGGGGGTGGCGGGGCAGGGGGGGTGGTGTGGGGGGCGTATGGGTGGCGTGATTATTAAGAATAAAGAGGGGCCATTTTGGTAGTACAAAACGTCTTGTACAGATTCATTTCTTTGTCAAAATCCCCTAATCCAATAATCTCTTCTGTACCTGCATTTTGGTTAGATTCTTGTTGACCTGCATGATGGTTAGCTTGATTCTCTGAACTAACAGGATGATAATTCATAGAATCAGTTAAATAATCAAGATCAAAAAGCCAAGTTGGTCCTTTTCCTGCAACATTTGGTTTGTTCTCTAAGAAGGTGATGTGCAGGTTTTCTTCAACTCTTTTGGTTTCTATATTGTTTACTCTAAAAAGCCTTGCTTTGTAGAGAATACCCGACTATAAAAAACTGTCATCTGATTTACCAGACAAACTTTGACCAGTGGTCATGGTATTCAAGATGGTCACATGGCAACCAAAAGGTATATTATAATTATAATTGGTATCTTGCCAGTTAAAGTTCTTAAGTGTCTTTTTATGAGTGCTTGGTCCTAATCACTGTTTAGAACATAACAAGCAGTACTAACTGCTTCAGCCCAAAAAGTGTTAGGTAAAAATGAATCTGCAAGCATGGTCCTTGCAGCCTCAATAAGGGTCCTGTTCTTTCTCTCAGCAACTCCATTTTGTTGTGGAGTTCTGGCATTACTGTATTCCCTCTTGATTCCTTTTGACCCACAGAATTCAATCACATCCCTGTTCTTAAATTCTGTACCATTATCACTTCTTTTCTGTTTTAAATTCTCTGATTAATTGAGTTCTCTATCTGTCTTATAAAGGTCCTTAAGATCTGCACTAGTTTCATCCTTAGTTCTTAAGAAAAATACCCAACTAAAAACCTGCTAAAATCATCAGTGATAACTAGGCAATAGGTCTTATGGTTTAAACTCCTTACAGATGTAGGTCCAAACAAATCCATATGAAGAAGTTGTAAAGAGTGGCTAATAGAGCTTACTGTTTTGGCCTTACAGGAGGCCTTGTGTTGCTTTCCTTTCTGACAAGCAACACAAGTGTGGTCATTTGAAAAATGTAGAAGGTTATACACCTCTTACAAGGTTTCCCTTCACAAGTTTGTTTAGATTTTTGAAATTAACATGACCCAACCTCCTATGCCATTTGTTAGATTCATCAGTTGTAGCCTTTGCAATTAAACAAGCCAATCCTCCTGAAGGAACAATGTTCTCTAAATTGAAACTGTACATGTTGTTTTGTCTAGGGATTTTAAGTAATACTTGATTTTCATCAGGTAACTTAACTCAAAAGACAACAAGCCTATTCAAGAGTCAGTAAACAGAACCTTGTTCTTTTTGTCACACATTTGTGACACAGAAAAGAGATTGAAATGATGAAGTTCTTTTAACAGAAGCTACATCCTCAAAATCTAACTTACCCGTTTTATTTTACCTTTACCAGTGATATAACCTTTACTACCTCCAAAAGCAACAGGGCCACCATTAAAGTCTTGAAATTCAGCAAGGTAGGCCTTGTTCCCAGTCATGTGCCTGGAACATCCACTATCAACAATTCCTTTATTCTTTAGAGCTCTATGTGGATAATCCTGCACATTAAAAGAAAGAGATTAGATTCTCTTAGGGACCCAAGCCTGTTTGGGCTTGAGTACTGCCTAGTGGATTCTTTGAAGTTATAACATTTATAAGACTGGATCCACCATTGTGCTGGAATCCAAAAGGGTCGCAGGGGATAAGGGATCCGGGGCGGTTACTTCAAGCTAAACAGCACAAGATATTATAAGAATGACACAAAAGTCGGTTAGATTGATACATTGGATTTATATAAAAAGACATATTACAAAAAGCTTATAGCTTTATTGCTTTTGTTTTAATATTACAAAGATAACATAGATTTTCCAAAACATGATGCACATAAATCTTTAACTGTGCAATCCAAAAACATAATCCAATTGCATCCTGGAACACTCGTGACTATGACCTCCTGAAAACATTGCTTAAAACGTCAACAAAATTGTTGGTGAATTCATAGGTTTATGTATTTAAAGTATGCAGGACCGCAAGACTTTCCCGTGATGTTACAACATATGCCACAATCACAAAACTAGATTACTGTTGCACTAAGCTCATGACCACTGAGCTACAAAACTGTATTTTGCTGTTTTTAGCAGTTTTTTTGCCCGTACAGATGTATGTTAAACCGCAACAATCTAAGTCGACATGGTAAACGTTCGTTCCTGTGATAGTAATCACCCAAAATGGGAGGTTTAATACCAATAAGATCTATTTATATCATTCAGCGCTCACATAATGCAATTAACAACTACATCTTTCATATTGAAAGTTCATGATAATGGGATCAGGAAGGTTATCGCTACTTAGGCAAAAAATAATCAATAACTTTAAAACACTTGCGTTTTCAATTTATAAAACAAGCATGTTTTTCACACAATAATAGTAAATCAGTAAATTGTAAAGTGGGGCTATAAACTCACCTTGAGTACAGATAGTCCAAATAATCACAGATAAAACGTCACGCAAGACGATAGATGCAACCTATTTAAAATTAAGGTCGTATAAGTACCATGAGTACTTTTATTAATAACCATTTAATTATAATATTATAGGTTGTTCATCGTTCTATAGTTCGGGCTAGCATCAATTAATGAGGTCCTGACATGACTACGAGGAGTAAGGACCACTTAAATCGTAAATCCAAACATCTAGTCGATACGCTGATCCGAGAGGCCTCATTGTGAAACTCCCTAGTATTATAGCACCCTTTGATAACATCAATTTTATATAGCTGAAGCATCCGAATAATCGTTTAGTAAAATAATATTATAAATAGTGAAAAGTTTAATAAAATATACTTTTTCGTAAATAACAAATGGACTAATTTGGTCGTTTTAAGCCCGTTGCTCGCGTTTCTTACGTCCACGTCTTCGTAGTAAGACGAGTGATCAAAATATTACATTTTCAAGTTTTTGATATTATGCGATGAATAGTGTTTTTACTGTTCACAACAGCTATTTTACTCGTTTTCAGGTTTTAATTAACGTAAAACCCGTTTTTGTCGTATCTTATTCGTTATAGCTCCGTTTTTAGCGATTCTTTCGAGCACGTTCTCGTAATTGAAAGTTTTATCATATTATTAATGTTTATAAAGTATATGTTTCTGTGATGAATAGTACTTTTTATAAAAATTGTTTTATAAAAGTATTAACTATATGCTTTTAAAATTGTAAATGGCGTATATTCTTCGGTATTATCGGTTTTTCGAGTTTTTTAATGACCCCTCGATCTTTGTGGACATGTAGTATTTATAAAATCATAAAACAGTATATGTAAATTTCGAAAAAAATTAAACTGCCTAAGATATTTATTTCCAAAATGTGTTTAAAACTTGTTTTATGTATTATTTAATTTAGTAGTTTATTATAGAAACCCTTATAACTATTTTAAACACATGTGATACTTATAATAAAGTCCAAGATCATCCATAGTCCTTATAATTTCATTGTAACAAGTTTAACAATTTACTTTCCATTACTTTCACATGTGAATGATTAAGAAACCTTATAAAACCCTAATTTAATATAAACATTGTTTTTTCTTAATCAATAGTTAAATACTTTTTATATCATTTTTCCATGATATATATGACAATATGACATGATAAAAAGTGCATAAAATCATAAACATAATTAATAACTCATTTTACATATTAAAAAGTCCTTAGTGGTGATTATAGCCATAATTAACATATAACACATATAAAAATAAGAAATAAAAGTATAAAGGAATTAGGAAGACCTTAGTGATGATGTATGAGATGAGAAATAAGTTCTAAACCAGTGTTTAGATTCAAAACCAAAGCTTACAAGCTTATAAACCCTAGATTAGGTTTGAAACCCTAATCTTCCCTTTTCTTCCTTAATACTTGCAAATGATGAACCAATGCTTGCAAACACCTTAGTATGCCTTAGGATTGATGTGTAAAGGGTTGTATGGTTGAGATAAAATTTTTGTATGGTTTTGATTATATGATGTTATTTGGACGTGGGTTTTGGACTTAATAAGAGAGGAGAAAATAATTTTGCAAAGTATAAAGAGTTTATGTAAAGTTTACTTATGCATGCATGTGTATTTATAGTCAAAATATCTAACTAACCTAACCATGGTTACTTTCTAACCCTTGCACAAAGGTTAGATTGCCATGTGGTTTCTAAGGTGTAAGAGATGGTTTCCTAGATATTTCTTAATAAACTGATATATGGACAAGTGATAATTCTTGGTCCTATCCTCAAAATTTTGGCACATATATATATATATGTGATGTTATATTTATTATTTTGGTATTGGGTATAATCGTGGGTATTTTGTTTAGGTGTAGTTTAGGTTTTGAACTTCCGGGAATACCTAACACGCATTTTATCGTGAACCGTAAGCATTTTACGTAACCAATAATATTTGATGAACAAAGAGTTATAATTTATCCTCTAAATTATCTTAATAACTCTTGTTAGATATAAATTTTAATTGTTTAATGCGTTTACATTCGTATGATCTTTTCAGTTTACGCGATTTTGCTTGAACGATTATGATTTAAAAGCAAACGCGTAAAACCCTAAAAATAATTAGTGGATTAAATAATGTCATACAATGACCTAAAACACGAGGTGTTATAGTCTCCCCCCGTTAAATGAGCCTTGTCCTCAAGGCTTAAGACGCGGCATTTGATGATGGTGCGGTCTTGGTGAAGAGGTGGGGATATTTCTTCCTGAATTGATCTTCACGTTCCCATGTAACTCGGACCTCTCTTGGAGTTCCATAGAACCTTTGACTTAATGGGATACGATTTGCTTTCGTCCGTTTAACTCACGATCACTTGATCTCTATGGTCCTCGACAAACTGAAGCTTGTCATCAAAATGAAGTCCATCCAAACGGAACGGTAGGGTTTCGTCGGCATGACACTTCTTTAAGTGGACACGTGAAATGTATTATGAAACCTTTGTCAGCTCATTCAGGAAGCTCGAGCTTGTATGCACACTTCTACAACCCTTGTTATTACCTTGAAGGGTCCAACAAACTGAGATTTTTTAATTTCACCCGTTGCTAAAACGTTTACTACCCCTTTCCAAGGCGAAACCTTGAGCATCACTTTATCTCCAACCTCAAACTCCATCGGCTTACGCTTCAAATCAGCGTAGCTCTTTTCGCCTATCACGATGCGCTTGCTTCCTTTGATAACTTGATTGATTTTTCTCAGTCGTCTTCTTTGTCCTATCTCTGGACCGGTGAGTGAACTTCTCCAACCTCAGCCAACAAACAGGTGAACGACATTTTCTACCGTAATGTGCTCAGGGTGCTGCGTAATGCAAGCATGTAAACTGTTATTGTATGAAAAAATCGACATAATGGCAAGATGTTTTACCCAACCATTTCCAAAGTCATCACACAAGCTCTAAGCTTGTCTTCGAGAGTTTGAATGGTTCTCTCGCCTTTGTCCGTCAGTTGCGGATGATATGAAGTACTCCTATCTTAAACTTGTACACCAAAGCTTTCTTGAAGTGCCTCCAGAAATTTGATGAGAACCTCAGGGTCACAATCCACAAATAATCGTGGACAGGTATTCCATGCACTTGTTACTACTTCTTTTGGGTACATTCTCGCTATGTTTCTCAGAGGTCGGTTCTTTCATGGGTTATAAAGATTGTGGACTTTGTAAGTCGGTCAACGATTACCCAAATGGTGTCATACCCTTGTGATGACTTAGGAAGCTTTGTGACAAAATCCATCGTGATATTGTCCCACTTCCATTGAGGTATCTCAGGTTGTACCAACAAACCCGATTGTCTCTGATGTTCGGCCTTGACCTTAGCACAGGTCAAGCACTTGCTAACATAGGTGGCGATATCAGTTTCATTTTGGGCCACAATATAGCTTCTTTACGTCTTGATACATTTTCTTGGGAACCTGGATGGATAGAATTACTTCTGGACTTGTGGACTCGTGCATGATCACAGTCCGCTATAATCATCATAAAAGTAACCAATCCATGCCATTGAGGCATAGGGTTCCATTCCGTACGAGTTCCAACTTTTTCGTTCTTAATTGCCTCTGGAAATTTAGCATTTTCAAATCAGCATAACTCTAACTTCCTCATCTTGATGTTCTCTGTTTCCGTGCTTTCAGTCTGAGCATTCAGATTGCTTAGGAAGATCCAAGCCTAATAGTCATGACTAATAGCTCGACCTTAACGGTGGTTCCGTTCTTTCCTGCTCAAAGCTTCAGCAACGACATTTGCTTCCGGGTGTAGAACGAATATCGCATCGTAATCACTAAGCAACTCTAAACCATCGGCATTGTCTCATGTTCAATTCTTCTGATTAAGAATATGTGTAACTCTTTGATCATGGAAACACCGGTACACTGGTACCATACAGATACTGACTCCAAATTTTCAGAGCGAACATACTTGCTCCAAGTTCAGATATGAGTAGTAAGATTGCTTCTCATGGATCTTTAACTGGCGTGATGCATAAGAAATAACCTTTTCCCTTTGCATCAACACAGCGCCCAAACCCTTCTTTGAAGCATCGCAGTTCGATAAATCTTAACTTTTGGTGTAAAGCCAGAATTGGTGCACTCACAATTTTTGCTTCAATAGCTGGAACGCTGCTTCTTGTTTGTCACCCACACTCAATATTGACCTTCTTTTGAGTGAGCTTGTCATGGTTTGACGATCTTTGAAAACCTTCAAGAAATCATCGATTGCATTTTTCATTTTATTAATTAATAAATACCCAGCATTACCTAAAACTGACGTATCCCGTTGTGTCTTAGGAGATGCCAATCTTTAACGGTTTCGATCTTGGTGGAATCCACATTGATGCCTTTATTATTCCCCCCACATTCCGTGACCGAGGAAATACTGTACTTTGGGAATACAAAATTTCATACTTGGAAAATTTTGCATACAATCCTCTTTCTATCAACAACTCCAATATTATCTTCAGATGGCTCTTTCGTACTCTTGCTTGCTTCTGGAATAGATCAAAATATCGTCAATAAAGACATTACGAATTTGGTCCAGATAGTCTTCTTTGTTTGCAAACTCGGTTCATGAGGTCCATAAACACAACAAGGTGCATTGGTCAAACCAAAGGAATACTTGGAATTCATAATTGTCCATATCGAGTCTGAAGGCAGTCTTCGTGGATGTCTTCCTCTCGAAACCCTCAATGGTGATAACTGACCTTAGGTCGATCTTTGGGTAGTTACTCGACCCGTGAAAAGTTGATCGAATAAGTCATCAATTCTCGGTAGCGGATAACGGTTCTTCACCGTTAGTTTGTTTAGTTCCCGATAATCTATGCACATCCGTAATGATCCATCTTTCTTCTTGACGAATAGAACTGGAGCTCCCCATGGTGACGAACTAGGCCTTATAAAGCCTAATCGGAAAGCTCTTGTCGTTGATCGCCAATTCCTTCATTTCCGATGGGGCCAATCGATAAGGTGCCGGTGCTACAGGTGCCAGCACCAGGTACTAGATCGATAATAAAATTACATTGTCTTGGTAAGTGAAGCATGGCAAGTCCTCGGGAAATACTATGGTGAAATTTTTGACGTTCCCCCCCCCCCCCCCCGGTACCTTAGCAATTGCTACTTCTATTCCAGACTAGTCTCCAGTCCCCCTGACGGTACTGAGTGCCAAAAAGACGTGAATCCTTTGTAGCGGTATCATTCTGGGCCTTGGTGCCAACGAGATGAAGTTTAATCAGTTCCGAGTTTAATTTCTACTTCCGTCTCATGAAAAATTAAGGATTCGCTCCCAAAGGGGAATACGAAACGTCTCACTTAGCACAATCATAAGGCTTGGTTATTTCGCAACCTGGTCCATGGCCCACTTTTGACGTCATAAGTACCCTTTCTACAGCATTGGGTCGACATTGAAATGGATGTTCAAGAAATTTTACGTGCAACCCAGTAATACCGTATTTACCTAAATTTCTTCTAACCATCAGCTAATTCAACGTTATAACCATTATCTAATGTACGTGGTGGTTATATTAATCAAAGTAATAAATTGGGTAGACACGAACTTCTATCTGACAACAAGTATCAAATAAAATGGAAGCACAACGGTTGTTTTGGAGAAACGTACCCGTCACAACGTTGTTGTCTGGGTTTTGCCCTGCAACTCCCACTGCATAAGCCCTGGCTACACCGTTACCATTTCCCTGATTCTTGTTCTTCCCTGGGGCAGTCCTTCTGAAGTGGCCTGGGCCCCGACTCAAAGCAAAACGATGGCATTGTTATATGACCTTGGGCTCTTGGGTTTGTTGTTTGTTACGGTAGTGTTGTTTTTGTTGTTGCGGTGGATGTTGTCTTATGTTATTCGGTTGTTGTTGTTGTTATTTGCAGTTGCAGGCGGCTCCTAAAGTTTTTCCCCCTTTTTTGGGGGTCAGGTGGCCAAGTTCTTGCAGTTAGTGCATCGTGGTATATCAAGGACCGTAATGGTTGAAATTACATTGGGAAAATAGAGGTTCTTAGTCCCTTCATACGATTTCTTGTCACCTTCTCGCAGCATAAGCCCTGCTGTGTTCTGCCTTTTTGTTTGGTTGTTGTTGGTTATTTCAAGGAAGCGTCTTTCAAATTCCTCTTGTTTTCTGTCTGTCTCTCAGCCAAAAGTTTAATCCTCCTATCCTTTAATTCAGTCGCAATCTCATAGCCTCCTGCATGGTTTTCGGCTTACGATGCCACAACATTTGAGTAGGATCTGGTCGGCATCCCACCGACTAACTTTCAATTTTGTCAGGTTTCTTCAGGAAACTCCTGTCACACAGGCAATGCTAGCTCCTGGAAGCGTTGGTTGTAGGCTACTACATCGGTGCCTTATCGTACTTTTAGGTTCACAATTCGGACTCAATCTTCTTGATTTCATCCTCAGTAAATATTTAGTTGTTCATCTTCTTTTTCAAGTAGACCACATCATTGCATATGCAACCTCTTAGTCACCGTCCTTGCTTGTGAGTTCCACCATGTTAGAGCAATTCCCATAAGAGTACAAGTGGCAAACTTCACTTGATTCTCCACGGTGCAGTTACTTATGCGACACGGTTCACATCCTCTTCAACCATTGGTCAAGGGTCGACCAATCCTTATGTTCCCTGGAAGAAATAAGGGTTGGACATTCATGAGTTCTTGAATAGGTGCTCTCCCGAATAGCGCGTTCATTCACTTCTAACCACCTGTTCCCGAGGTATGGCTATCATCGCCATTTCGGGTCGTAGCACGTGCTGCCAATACAGCAGTGACACCCTCGTCGATCATGGCCTGAAGTTGGGCACTGGTGACCGAAGTGGCGGTATGAGTGTCTGTGACTGGTGGGGGAGTTGTAACTGGTATAACCTCGTGGCCTTCCTCTTGGTGCAATTTTCTTAAATCACAGGAAACATAATATCCGTTAGATTTCATAAAATCTTAACATAACCGATGTATAATAATATTAAACGAGATCATAACACATGGTGATAATACACATACGTATTGAAATTTACAAAATCGACTTCATTTACAATAAATTCGAATCATATAAAACATAATCCATACTTTCCATATATAACTTGGGAAAATAATACATGATTGGTTTAAATACAAACGATCACAACACTTAGGTTACAAGACAAAATAACCTAAAGCCATACTAGCCGAGATATACTCGTAATACTTAGTAGGCTGTACAAAGTAGCCGATACATGAACAAAAAGATCTAAACAGAGTAGCTAGACAAAACAAAAGATCTATACAGTCTGCTAGCTGGGGGGGGGGGGGGGGGAAATAACCCATAATACTTAACAGACTGTACAGTAGCTACAATCATAACCCAGTCTAAGAACTGCTACTGGCCTCCTCTGGTAGCTCTGGCTCTGCAGGATCCTTAGCAGGTCCCTGCTGTCTCTGAAGCTCGATCATCTGAGTCTTGAGGCTCTTCACTATCTTTAGTGCCTCCACTAACTGTCTCTGTCTCCGATAGTCTGCTTTCAGCAGATCTGAAATCACCGACTGTCTCCTACGGTCTGCTGCCTGCAACTCAGTGATCTCGGACTGCTGAGCCATACCGTAGTCCGAAGTGATATGCCCTCAGAATGTACCTGATCGCAAGCATCCATCGACCGTGCCCAAGCGGCACGAGATAATCTGGCCTCCTCCTCTATCAGAGGGCAGTGCGTCTATGGAATGGCCTATCCCTGTACAACATGTTGACTCGGGCTCTAAGTAGAGCTCGGTCATATCGTGCATCATCCAGCTGAGAATATATGATCTCATCCTCCTGGTCAACAGTAGTAACCAACTCAGTAACTCTCTGGTTGACCCCCTCTAGGGTGGTCGGTGCAATCTCCTGGATGGCTCTACAAGGTCATCCCATTATCCGTTAATACCTAGCCTAACTATCTAGTGTCTGGCGTCCTGGTGCGGCATATAACATATCGCAAATCCATAAGGTTCTGCCTCAGCTGTGGTTAGGTCCAACCTGCCTAGCTTAGCTCCAGCTGCCGAACTCTCCCCATCCTCGTATCCAAGAGACCAGGAGTAGTACGACAACGGTGTAAGGGGATAAAAGCTTGGGTTTTAACGCTCGTTAAAGTTAATGGGTTAAAGGGTTGGGCCGTTTGGTTTTTTTAATAAGGAGGATTGGGCCGAGTTGGATTTGGGCTTTATGTACTATACAATATACATATTGGGCTGACCCGGCCCAATAACTCGGGTACGGATTGGCCCAATAAGATATTTATATCTTTGGCTTCGGTTTTCGATGCTCTTTCCAAAGCCATATCCCGGGGTTGACTTTGACTTCGTCTTGACTTCATTAAATGCACAAATGTTGTCGAGTCGATCCAGAAATTTCTGTTTTAGCTCCGTTTTTAACCCTTTTGTACCCTTGGCCTTGGTTTTTCGTGCTCTTTCCAATTCCATGCTCAGTTTTGTCTGGTTTAGCTTCGTTTTTGTCCTTTAGTGATGATCCAGTACCTGCATAGTACAAACACAAAAAACAAGTATATTTATGGCATTTTATATGCGTTTTTGGTCGTTTAGGGTCGATTTTAAAGGTAAAAGGTATGTGTAATTAAACACATACCAAAATCCCCCATACTAAACTATGGCGTGTCCTTACGCAATGCTATGAAGTAAGCACTTAGAAAACTAAGAATCTCGATCCCCCTTCGATTAATAACCTTGAAAAGTAGCTAAGTGTTTGTCAAGGGGAAATAAGGAATCAATACCTTCGACAAGCCCCGTTTTTACCATTCTTAAAGATATACACTTATTCCACACATATTTTTGCTCTATCTCTCTCTCTCTTTTTTAAACAACTTGCTGACTTATTTGACTTTCGTTATTTTCATTTGGGATCATAGAACAAGATGCACTTTAATCCTAAAATGCCCCAATAAGGATAAATTTATCGTCCCCGACTTTTCACTTGCTCCAAACCAAGCTTAAAACGAAATCACCGCTAAATATGAGTTAAGATGCTAACACTACTCATATTTACAACTTGTGAACTTTTCACTCCTGACAATTATTATATCTTAGGTGAATGTGCCATATCGAATTTCAACCATGGATCAACGTTTTGCAGAAATTCCATGCTTCATGTTCCACCTAAGAATAATGAGTTTAAAGGCGAGATCATCCCATGTAGAGACTTTGTAACACCCCTAAAATGGGTCGCAGCGGAATAAGGATGCGGGGCATGTTACTTCAAGATCAACAGCACAAGATATATATAAGAACGACACAAAAGTCATTTAAATTGATACATTGGATTTAAATTAAAGACATATTACAAAAGCTTAAAGCTTTACTTGTTCTTTGTTTAATATTACAAAAGATAACATAGATTTCCCAAAACATGATGCACATAAATCTTTAATAGTGCAATCCAAAACATAATCCAATGCTATCTTCGCTGTGCTCGTGCCTATTCGACCTCCTGAGAGAAACATTGCTTAAAACGTTACAAGTATCATGTTGGTGATTCATAGGTATATGTATTTTACATTATGCGAGGAAGCCGCAAGACTTTCCCGTGATGTTACACACTATGCCAACATTCACAGAAAACACAGATTACTGGTTGTTAGCACTAAGGCTCATGACACTGAGCGTCAACCTATATCGTTTGTATTTTTAGCAGAATAATTCTTGCCCGTACAGATGTTGTAAACCCGCAACATCCAAGTCCGACATTGTGTCAACGTTCGTTCCCGGTGATGACTAATCATCTAAACGGCGTGAGGCGTTAATCCCAATAGATCCTATTTATATTCATTCGCGCTCAATATGCAATTAACAACTACATCATGCAATTGACAAGTTTCATGAAAATGGCGCCTACTGGAGGGTAGGATCACTCACTTAGGCAACACATCTAATCAATATACTTTAAAAATTACACTTGCGTCCAATTTATAAAACGCAAAGCTGGTTTTCGACCCCAAAGAATAGTAAATCCGTATAAAAACTGTAAAAGTGGGGACTATGAACTCACTTGAGTACAGATAGTCAAAATAATCACAAATAAAACGTCATCGCAAGAAGATTGATGCAAACTATTTAATTTAAGGTCGTATGTAAGTACTTGTACTTAATTAGTAACTAACATTGAATATAAATCTTATAGTTTGTTACATCGTACTTCGTTTTGGGCTATCATAATTAAGAGGGTCTGACCATGAGTATACGATGGGTGGTTAGGATACTTTAAATCGTAAATCCAACAAACTCGTCGATAGCCCATCCTGAAGAGGCTCATTATGAAACGCTCCCTAGTATGTATAGCACTTTGATAACAATCAACGTTTCTGATATAGCTCTCTAATCCAACCGACTAATCTTTTTTGGTAAATTTAATATTTATAAAAGTGTAAAACGTTTATAAATATACTTTTCGTTAAAACTGACCTAATTTGAGTCGTTTTAAGTCCGACTTGCTCGTGTGTTTCTTGTGACGTCCACATCTTCGTAGTAAGACGAGAGGGATCTAAAAGATTAAATTTTCAAGTTTTTTGATATTCTGCGATAAATGATAGATGGTTTTTACTATTCATCCAACGCTCTATTTTACTCCGCGCTTTAGGTTTTTTAATTAACGTAAACCCCATTTTTGTCGTATATGTATTCGTTATTGTACGGTGATTTAGCGATTCGCTTCGAGCACTTTCAACGTAATTGCGACAAGGTGAGCTTATCACTATTATGGATGTTCTATAAAGTATAAGGTTATGTGGTGACTAGTACTTGTTTATAAAAATGGTTTTTTAAAAGTAGATTAAACTATCGTTAAACTTGTAAATAGCGTGTTTAAGCTTGTAAATGGCGTATCTTCTTCGTTATTAATCGGTTTTTCGAGTTCTTTATGACCCATCGATCCTTGTGACATGTAGCATTTTATAAAATCATAAAACATATATGAAATTTTCGAATTACAAATAGCCCCTAAGACATTATTTTCCAAAATGTGTTTAAAACTAGTTTTATGTATTATTTAATTTAGTAGTTTACTTTAAAAACCCTAATAACTATATGTAACGTATGTGATACTTATATTAATGTCCATTAGTCCATATATTTTTCATTTGTCCATGATTAAAAATTTTAACAATTTATTTTCCATTATTTTCATGTGAATATTAAGAAACCTTATAAAACCCTAATTTAACCTAAACATGTTTATACTTAAACCATATGTTAACATACTTTTATTTTCACTTTTCCATGATATATATGACCATATGACATAAGAATAAGTGCATAAAATCATAAACATAAATAATAACTCATTTTACATATTAAAAAGTCCTTAGTGGTGATTTAGCCATAATTAACATATTACACATAAAATAATGATAATAAAAAGTATAAAGGAATTAAGAAGACCTTAGGGATGATGTATGAGATGAGAAATAAGTGCTAAACCCGTGCTTAGACTCAAAACCAAAGCTTACAAGCTTATAAACCCTAGATTAGGTTTGAAACCCTAATCTTCCCTTTTCTTCCTTAATACTTGCAAATGATGAACCAATGCTTGCAAACACCTTAGTATGCCTTAGGATTGATGTGTAAAGGGTTGTATGGATTGTATAAAAATTTTGTATGATTTGATTATGTTTGTTATTTGAGCCGTGGCTTTTAGAGAGAAAAGGAAAGAAATATATGATTTTTTTGTTAAATGTTTAGGAAAGGAAGAGTACATGCATGATATATATAGTGAAAATATCTTAATAACCTAACCATGGTTACTTTCTAACCCTTGCACAAGGTTAAATAACCAAGTGGCTCATGGTGTAAGAGCTTGTTCCCTAGATCTTTATAATATCTAGATATTATGTATAAGTTGTAAATTCTTGGTTCTATCCTCAAAATTTCGGCATATATACATATATATGATGTTATATTTATTATTTTGTGTATTGGGTATAATCGTGGGTATTCATTTAAGCGTAGTTAGGTTTTGGAACTTCCGGGAATGCCTAAACGCATTTTATCGCGAAACATAAGAATTTTACGTAGCCAATAAAAATAAGATGAACAAAGTTATTAATTATCCTTATAATAATCATATAACACTTGCTTGATGTAAACACTTAATCGTTTAATGCCCGTTTACATTGAATGATCATTTTTGGTTTACGCGATTTAACTTAACGTTTACGGTTTAAGAG
>BQNB010037851.1:0-46703 GCA_026074375.1 Tanacetum coccineum | reverse complement strand
TGGGCGATGTGTTTCTTGTTTACATGACCAAGATAGGAATGCCATAATTTTGATTTATCAAGCACATTAGATGAACCAACATTTAAAATTACATTGCCATTATTACTAATACATTCAATAATTTCATATATGCCTTTGCAAGGAGAAGCTTTAAATATAAAAAAAACATTTAAATAAACCAAAATATCTCCATTCTCATTATCAAATGAAAATTTATAACCATCCTTAAACAAAGCATGAAATGAAATAATGTTTCTTGTCATTTCTGACAAATAACAGCAATTATTTAAATCTATCCTAACTCCAGACTTTAGCATGAGCTCGTACTTTCTAATCCTTGTCATAGGCGTAATTTTCCTATTTCCCATGACTAAGTTGAACTCTCTATGCTTCAACCTCCTACTTCCTTTTAGACCTTGCAAAACAGTGCAAATGTGAGTACCACACCCTGTATCCAGGACCCACAAATCCGAAGTTGTAGTATTGTGAAGTTCGATCATAAACATACCTGAGTGACCACCCTTTTTGACCTTTCCGTCTTTAAGGTCCTTTAGATATTTTGGGCAGCTACACTTCCAATGCCCCTTTGTGTTGTAGTAGAAGCACATTGCTTCCATTAGATCGCTTATAGGTGCATTCTCAGATTCAGGTTTTCTCTTAGACCCATGATCGAACTTTCTTTGTGCGGCCTTTCCTTTCCAGTTGGAATGATAAGTCTTTCTTTTCTTTGCATTGTGACCAACAGTCAACACAAAAGTGGCTGAAGTTGAGGGTGTATCAATTTTCTTGATCCCTTGCTCAACGGTTTGCAACAAGCTATAAAGTTTCATTATTGAGGTCTCTTTCCTGTTCATTTGATATGAGAGCATAAACTGATTTTAATCAGATGGCAGACCGGATAGGATTATGTTGACATAAATCTCAGCATCAAACACCATGTTCAGAGATTTCAACCTGTCAAAGTACCCTTTCATCTCTAAGACGAAGGCATAAATAGAGGCTCCATGTTTCTGTTTGCAAGCCATGAGAGATTTCACAACATCAAGGCGTTCCTTGTTTGCCTTTGCCTGAAACATTTCTTTGAGCTGTTGGTTCATTTCATAAGCCCAAGTGTTCTCAAAAGTATTTTGCAGTTCAGGGCTCATGGATGATGCCATGATGCATGACACTTTGTTTGCATCATTATAGTGCTTTTGGTGAGCTTCAATCTCTTCTTGGGTTGAATCATCATTGATTGTGGGAATTTGCTCATTGAGAACATACTCTTGTTCTTATACCTTAGGGTGAACCTAAGGTTTCGCATCTAGTCCATATAATTTAGACCGGTGAGTCTTTCCCTCCCAAGAACTGAGAGTAATGAGAAGTTTGAGTTGTGTGAGGGATTGGGAGCGGGAGGATTGACACCATTTTCAGAAGACATCTATAAGATAAAATAGTTTTAGTTAGCATGAATATACCTTAATTAATTACCCAATTTTAAATTAAAGCTAGGATCCATATTTTAGATTCGTTTATGAAGAGGGTTACCGTAATCACATCACGAATTTATTTTAGGTAGATAATGTCTTTGGTAATTTCATTATCTATGAAATCCCTAGTTCTTTTGAGATTCATTAATTTTGATCAATGGCATGTTAATCTCGGATATGCTCATCTACTATTCATGACTGGGATGCCGAGGATCATGAATAAGATGGTGAATTTAACCATGCAAAAACCCGTGTAATCCCCGGCTCAAGTCAGCTTGATTATTGCGAGTCCCACATCACCTCTCACTTATGTTCTCTTATTAATGTGCCGATAAACCACATGCGCTCCATTAATAGCCCATATGAGAGATGTGCGGTTTTCATGGGTTAGCATACTATTTACATTTTCTATATCTAAAATGGGAATTTTGTTTTAGTAATTTTAAATTAATAATTTTAATCTTGACATCATCCTATCAAAAGTTCTCGGTAGCTCCATCGAACGCACAAAGAAGCGGAGAAGTGGGTCAGCGCGAAGCATATTAAAAATGAGACTTCTTTAGTAAGCAAAACTACCCGTCTTATAGTTTGTTCACTATGGGTGAGCCAATTTACCAATTGACTAATGATGTATTTATATTTAATGATACATATACAATATAGCAATTATAATATGTATAAGGTTTCTATTAAACATTTCAAAGTTTTGGTTTCTATTTTAAACATTTTAAAATTTCAGCAGTATATTTTAAATAGTTCAAAATATAAGGTTCTAAAACATAAATTCATATTAACATTCAATGATCACAAGACAATAACATAATATTCAATTATTTATACTTATCACATGTTAACAACTTACTTATAGATAATTAAGTGCTAATAGAATTAGGCTAAGGCTCTGATTACCACTGATGGGTTTTCTATACCCTAACTAGATTAACACGCGGCAGAAATATCAATTAATCTAGGGCAAGAAGGGAACTAAACCCTAAAGGACCTCAACCTAATAATAAAAGCAACTTAAAAGAAATAAATAAATAAATAAATAAGAAAATACTAACCTTTGAGAAAATCAGATTTCTCACACGCAGACCACCTTGGTCAAACTTGGAGGCAAATACCCAAAAGAGAGTACCTCTAATAGCTCGCACCCACGAACCAAAGAGAAAAGAATTTGAACTCCTAAGGTCCCGTTACATGAAAGACTCTTACAAGGAGTAGGAATAAGAAAGATAGAATGAGCAAATAAAACCTTGGCATGCCCTTCTATTTATATTGATAAGGAGGGGGTTAGGATGCCAATTTGGGGCGATGTGGGATACCATAAAAACGTCCCATGGGCCCTATTTGGGTCTTCCCGACCCGTTCAACTCAATACACTTTGTATTAGTTTGTATTCTGCCCAAGCTTCATTATAATTAGCTTCTAATTAATTTACCAACTATTAATAAATTAATAAACTAATTATTTATACATATAATATTAATTCTAATTAATATTATTTCTCCTTTATTATTTCTCTTAACGGTTCACTGAGGGCAGCCCAAAAAGGACTCTACTTTTGATGACAGTCTTACCAATTAGTTATGAACTTGGACACTAAATCCAACACTGTGTGGCTCTGTGATAGCATGGACTTGCTATGGTTTGGTATGATATGTGAATGTCCGCCCTATATATAGCTCCAGCTGGTAGGCTTTAGGTGCGTGTGAAATGATATGTTGAGGACATTGCGTGGCAATGGTCCATATGGATGTGAATTTGATAGCATGGGATTGCTATGTTTGAAATGGAATATGTTGCATGTATTCACTGTCATATTGCACAATTGTCCACTATTTGAAATATTAGCACAACGACTGGGTTTTCTATCAAACCTACGAGCTCACCAACATAATTGTTGATCTTTTCGAGTACCATTTTCAGGTGTTTAGAATGATAAGTGAAGCTGTGTTGCAAGTTTTAGCATACCTTAAGAGCATTCAGTATGGATTGCATTTTGCGAGATTTGGCATGTAGCTTTGTGTTGAACTTAAAAAATTGAAGATTGTTGTTTTAAGACTAGTATGGACCCTTGCATGGGTATTTGGTTGCATTTGTAGAGACTAGTTGATGTGTTATTGTTTGGGACTTCACTCAAGTATGTACTTAAGGTTGAAGATCATCATGACACTTTTCATTAATGCATTTTAGTTTTCTCTATCATGTATCTTGTGTTATGATTGATCATTCTTCGTCACATACCCCTGTTTCCGCCTATGTCGTGATGTGACAGATTGGTATCAGAGCCAGGTTATAGAGACCTAGGTGGTTTAGCCTAGACTATAACCTAAGAACCTTCATATAGTTGCGTTATAGGATCTATGTGCCTGGTGTTCCGCTTATACATGCTTCTATGGTTATATGAATGTGTGAGCTTAATACTAGGTACGACTGGGAAAGGATGCAAGTGTAAGTACAGTGGCCAACGTAATTATAAACGTATCACGACTCACGCATATTTAGTAATATCGTTCACATAAATTGGTGTTGACACCCTAGGACCGTATTATGCGTATTATAGTATATTAAGTTATCATATATATTAACCTTCCTACCTACTTAACGTTACCTATGTCCTCCCTCGTGTAGATAATGCCGCCAAAAATGACGACAAGAAGTGTTGGCCATGCAACTACCGTACCACGAGGTGGAAGGATGGGTGGACGGACTAGTAGAGGAGGTGGTAGACCTAGAGGTCGATCTTGTGATCAGGTTAATGATGGCATTGATGGTCAAGGTGGCTAAGTAGGTGGTCAAGGTACTAAGGTGAATGATGGTGTTGATAGAGTCCCCGACTTCTCCACTATCATTTCACAACAACTACAGAGCTTACTTCTCACTATCTTAGCTCAAGTTGGCAACCAAGGTAGCAATCTAGGGAATGGTAGGAATTAAAATGGCAATGCCGTCAATGACAACGTCCAGGGCAATGTTAGGAATGTCATTGTGAACAATGACCAAAGGGGTTGTACCTATAAGGAGTTCTTAGCTTGTAACCCAAAGGAGTATGATGGTAAGGGAGGTGTTATAGTTTATACCCGTTAGATTGAGAAGATGGAGTCGGTTCAGGATATGAGTGGGTGTAGGGATAACTAAAAGGTGAAGTACATTATTGGATCATTTATTGGTAAGGCTCTCACATGGTGGAACTCTTAAATCCAACCACGAAGTCGAGAAGCCGTTGTAGGTATGTCATGGGAAGATTTTAAGACTTTGACTAGGGAGGAATATTGTCCGGTCAATGAGATGCAGAAAGTAGAAACTAAGTTCTAGAACCACGCCATGGTCGGGGTTGGCCATGCTGCGTATACTGATAGGTTCCATGAGTTGGCTAGGTTAGTTCCTCACTTAGTTACCTGATGTGTTGTCGTTGTATGGTATATTTAAGATGATTCAAGTTTTAAATTTATATTTTGCCGACTAAACCAGTTTATCTCACAACTACTATATTTGACCGAGACAAAACAAAAACAACACTTTAACGGGTAGTGTGACTCACCCGATCGGTATAGTTTTCGAGGGTAAGTAGGCTGTCAGTCCGAACACTTGAAGCGAAGGTTAAATCTATCAATTTAATTAAATATCATTAGTATATCTTCTAATCTATTTTAAGTTCTATTCTTATTACTCTATAAACCTATTGCTCAGTCTAAATCCTAATTCTAACGGGAAAAGGGGGTTTTTTAGCCTAGAACTGGCAACGGTTGTTGGTGTCCTATAAATACAATTCAAGCACTTTGCTTACCCACGTAGGTGCAAGCTAATTAACTACAATCAAGATATAAAGATCGTTTGAACCTTATATAAGAAAACTTGTATTAACACGTTATTAATTCGAGGACGTACGAGGAACGTTGTTTTTATTTTAGTGCAAAGATTTTTTCGCTTCTCGCGGTGTGCGCTATATCTATCATTCTTAAACATTAGGGCGTTACATCATCCTAAGAACCTACGACACAATAAATCTGTCACAGATTAAAGCATTCTGCATAAAGCACTATTTACACTGGATTATAATCTATCTATGGATTGAGAAGGCAATGGTGATCCTGTTTAAACCCAGCTCATAGAGACTTTAACCCACTTACCGCTTAGTGGCAATTTATACACAAGGTAGTACCTCTTGTTCCAACTATCTAATGCGGATTCTACACAGACAGACGTTAAAAACACACCAACCCCTTGGTTGATCTTAGCATCGTACGATGGATCCACCTTCTAGTTCAACTCACATCAATAAACCATTTGGCAATAACATATTAACTAGTTAAGCCCGAAGATATCCTCCACAGCAGACTTAGAAGGAACAATATTTGGTGTAACTAATGATTCTTTGAATGTATAAATCCACTATATGGAGAGCTCTATCCCAGTCTCCTAGATCTGCTTGGTACTATATGGAGAGCTATCTCGGACTCTAGATCTACTTGGTCCGCTTCACTAGATCCAGTTGAATGATAGGTCGCATACAAAAGCGCGTAAACAAGTATAAATTGATAAACATAAACAAGCACTCAACGATAAATTAAGAAATCGAGATAAACAAATACCAAACATTTAGATCTTCATAATAATGGCTAATACCCAAAGGTATTAGCCTTCAAACGTCATAATAAATACAAGAGTAATTATTTAGCCAAGGTAAACTAACCGAGTTAACGAATGATACCAAAAACTGAACGATTACTAAAGTATATAGTATTACACGTTGTCTTCTATGGAATTGAATACGTTGCTCGACCTCTTCTACTCTTTTTCTCCTTTGAAAATCAAATTTTAGGGTTTAGGTATCGAGAATATGATTTAGCACACTTAAAACTCATTTTTGAGTTTTGTATTTATAGGGTTTGGAAGTCGGTTGGATACAGCGTATCCAAGAGTTGGATACGGCGTATTAGGGATTTCTTAGAGTAGGGACCACGCTTGATATCTTCCAGAATATTATATTGTTTCCATATCTTGAATACGGTGTATTGAGTCCTCTGGATACAGCGTATTGATCTTTATTCCTGAGTGGTATTTGGTGAGTGCAGGCATGGATACGCCGTATCTTCCTTGATGGATATGGCATATTGGTCTTCAGAATAGTAATCTTCAAAATATCTTTATTTAAGCTTCAGAATGCGCGCCTTTTGCTAACTTTCACCAATTACTAATTACTGCAATTCTCAATTATAAACGATTAAGTAACAATTCTTTGCAATAACTATACAAAATGGGTTAATAACATGGGATAAAAGATTCTATAAAATAGAGGTTATTTGATGTCATCAAATATCCCCCCACTTGAATTCTACTTGTCCTCAAGTAGCCTTTAGAAGTTTATAAAAATGTATCTCTAAGGATATTTTCCGTTTAAGCACCTATTTGATCTATTATAAGTACACAACCAAACACCTCACAAAATTGGAAGATGAAAACACTCAAATCACTCAACTAATCTATGTGGTAACATATAACTAATTCGCTCAATTGCGCGGTCGTGACGAGTATTCTAACATAAGCTTGGTAAGGATACACATCTCCACCGCTAAAGCTAAGGAGTAATAAGTTATAAAGGTAAATATGGGTTTGTGTATGGAAAGGCTTACGATTGATCATTCTACAATCTTTCACCAGAAGTACCACTCCAACAAGGAAGCTGAAACACACATAAACACCCAGAACGCCAAGATAGACATGTCTGTTCGATCACATCCCCATTCCAATTTAACCAACGGTTAGGATGAAGAATGTTATAGGGTAGGAGCCTTCTAACTTTCACCAAAGTCATAAACCAACGAGGCAACTAAAACATGCATACATGGCCATAACGACGAAATAGACATGCACGCTCGAACAAGTCCTCATTCGCGTAAAACCAACTGCTAATCATCAGGTGAGAGGGAAGTAAATTGTTGTTAAATAAAAATCAAGAACAAATAGATTAAGACTTAAGATACAAGTTGCTAGACACTTAATTCCCGATCGTTACCATGATAAAGACATAACTATTTACAACGTCTTGATCATTGATCAAAAACAACAACCTAAGTTGGCGTTCCCGTAACGGTCAACTTCCCAATCTTTCCAAAACTTTACATACTCTACAAGGCAAGTGGCGATATCTTCTACTTTGTACAATACTCTACATATTTGATTTTTTAGACGTATCAACGAATAATCGATCCTTCGTGTAATTCCTTTGGTAATTCCTTTGCGAAGCGATTATCTTCAAACTTTCTTTCTCTTTTTGTATTTTTATCATTTTTTCGATTTTTTTTTGCTAACTAAACTTCAAATCTCGGTGTAGTTTCACCATCTTCACGATCATAATAATTCCGAATAATTCCTTCGGCAGTTCCTTCGTTCTTCGGATTCACCAATAATTGTGATGGTAGTAAAATCACATGAGCTTTGACTACTAATATACATTCCCATTTGCAATACGTAAATTTCCAACCGCACCAAAGATAGAAAATGACAAAAGACTTTGGGAAATACAAACTTTATACTTCAAGCAACTAGCAACTGTAAATTAAACTTAATCTAACAGGGTAGGTTAAGGTGTAAGGGTGTAACGAAACAAATAGTTGATGTAATTCCTAAAGGATTGGCTTTACGGGTTGTTTTAATGGATCATCAGTCTAAAGATGAGAGTGGAAAGGGTTTAAACATGAGGTTAACTAACCGGTGTAGTTAGTTAATAAGCAACACGTAAAGGCGATTTTGGTGTAATCCTAAAATTTACCAATTTAAACAAGTTACTCCATCTAGATCCATAGTACTTATAATTGTGGTCTCGAGTGATATACCAAGCCAAGTTCTAAAGTCTACAACATCACCGACACACTTATATTTTGTGGAATTTGGGTAAACATTTGGAAACGGAAAGGTTAAATCCTCATAATATTCTAACAAGGGTTATTGTGTGCGGGTTATGTATCAAGTAATTTTACAATAGCATGCTAGAAATTTTTTTAAATTTGAGCATAATTCAAGCTTTTTATTGTGAAAAATAGGACAAGTAAACATTATAATTCCATCCCCCTACTTGAATTATACAACGTTTTCGTTGCATATATAAAAAATTAAATACGGGAATTAAAAAAATTAGAATGAGAAACTCCCCTGATATTTGCTCGGTAGATTCTCCAAGTTGCGTTTATGAGCAAGATTGTGTGCTGAAAAAGCGTATGAATCCTAACACGAACAGCACACACAGAGAATTCCAGAAAATATGCATTCCACCAACTTCGTTGATATTTCTTTCTCGAGGTCCTGTATAAAATATAGGAAGAACAAGTGCATTCCTATCTTGGTAACTACGGTTAATTTAAACTAAACTAAACAAACTAATTACGGGTCAGACTGGTGGATATGGCGTATCAGTTTAGTGAATACGCCGTATTCAAAATCCGACAATAATGTTTTTAAAGTGCAATAAAATAAAGACTGATAACGTCCAGACAATCAATATGCCGTATGGTATAGAGCGGATACGCCGTATTGATGTTTGGGAAGACAGACTCGATAACAAAATTATATAACAATCTGGGTTGTCTCCCAGGAAGCACTTTTGTTTACAGTGAAGTATTTAAGTTAGACTTTTCTTCAGCTTCATTTTCACTTGGAATTATCTCTCTTATCTCCATTCTTGCTTTTTGTGTGAATATCCAGTTTGGTTCCGTATCATATCCATGAACTATGTTGTTGAACTTACTGCCAGGCTTTGTTCTATCATGCACAAACAAACCAAAAAGTCATATAATGACATATATATACAAAATTCTAGAACCTGTTTTAGTGTTAGATACATCAAGATATGAATAATAATAATAAATGTACAGATAGATATATAGATAAGAGAAAAAGGTAGGAGGGGTCACGGGTCTAGTTGCTGCTGGTCCTGCTGAGCTGCGGAGGTACTGGCCTCATCAGTCATGCGTTTTACGCGCCTCTGGTATGGTATATAGCTCTAAGAATATGGCGGGTAGGTAAATCCTACCATGTCCATCATCCGTCCTAGGCCAGTGACAGCCTATGTACTAAACCTGGAAAAATCATGAGCCATCGCGTCAATTACCTCGCGTTGCTCAGTCAATGCTCCGCGTATCTCGTGCATGTCCTCCTCAAGTCTGGCCATCCTCTGAGGCATGGTCCTGGCAGGAGCTGGTAGTGGCGGAGGTGGCTGCTGAGGTGCCTGTACGAGTGCCAGAATAGCCTGGCCACCCTCATCAACAATTGGGGCATCCTAAGCCACCCCGGGGGCACCAGCCGTAGTATCGGGCTGCCTCTCTGGTATCATGGCCACCCAGGCCCAAGTATCATCTATCTGCACATAAATATGCATCCTCGCCAGCTCAACCATATCAATAATGTTAAGCTTAGGGGCAATAACCGTCAATCCTTCGAGTATCTCCTCAGTCAGGAGCCTAAAATACTCAGCCAATCGAGCTTCAAACTGCCCACCAAAAATATGCGCCCCGCTCTTCCTTCCAGCGGCAAACCTCCTCAAATATCAGGCTAACAAGTAAGGGATGTTGACCGATCCAACATCCAACCCTCTCAGGTAAAACAAATTAGTCACGGTCACCTTCTCAGGTGCCTGACTCCTCCCAGTAATACTATGTACCATCATCTTATGGCATAGTCTCAAGACCGGATCCCTAATCAAAGTGTAAGAAGAGGAAGGTCCCAAGAAATCTCCATCGGTCAAAATGTCCCTCTAATAATCATGTAGATCCCCTTTCACAAGGATCATCCTCTCATTCTTACTCCAGTACCTAGCAAAACCAAGGGACTCCATCTCCTCCCCGGTGTGTAATCCCAAGGCCAGAATAAACTACCTCCAGCTTAGGCGCCTCCTGGCTCCACCTAACTAAAACTGAATAGTATCGAGAGCATCCAAATCAAGTAATACCTCTCCAAATCTGAGTGTGCTAAGGAACTCCAGAATAAGCTCCCAAACTAGTGGTCCCCTAGTATCAAACAACCTCCTCCAAGCCTGACTAGTAAACACTACTACACCGGCCTCATCATGGTGCTCCATCGCCATCCTAGCAAACAAACAATCCCTCAGAAGCTCGGGCATACCCTGAAAATACACAACCTATACCCTGTGTATCTCTCGACTGTAAATCCTCTCCAACCTCGACTCAAAATCTGCTATATCCGAATCAGTATACTCCAACCCCTCGTACCTAAGAAATCGGTGTCTTTGCCCACGTGGTGGAAGAGCCATATCTGCAAAATCAACGAGGAAAGCACAAGAGTATAGAAATTTAAACCTTCTGTACTGAAAGTGGATACGGCGTATCAAATAAATGAATACGCCGTATATGGATCAATATGTTAATACACCGTATCGATTTAGTCAATACGACGTATGGGTCTGTGATTTCAGGATCCTAATATTCTGAATACGCTGTATTTAATTTAATGAATACGCTGTATTGGTGTTTTAAAATTGGGTAAAAATAAGTCAATACGCCGTATCCATGTTAGTGGATACGCCGTATTGAGTCTGCAGAATGAAAATGAAAGGGGGCTTCCCCTATTTACCCATTTTAACCCATTCAAAATTCAAACCTTTTCACATCTATTCAGGGGGGAAGGGAGATTTAAGGAATCCTAAAAGTATTCATCTATGGCATATCACTAAATCTAAACCTTAACCCTAATTTAAAATTTGAAATCATAAATCAAAAGAAAAAGGGAAGGGTAATTACCGTATAATCGAGACAAATAGAGTGCAAATATGAATCAATATCAAGGGATTATCTCCAAGAACAAAGCGGTAAAGAGTGTGTGTGTATGTGGTGAAAGTGAGTGGTAAAAATTGATCCGGTGTATTGATTGGGTTTTTATACCCAAATTCGATACGCCGTATTTAGATGGTTAATACGCCGTATTGGCGAATTTTGTTGACTTAGTCAACTTTGTTGAAAGCAGTGATACGTCGTATTGGTTTTACTCGAATACGCCATATCCATTCTTGGAGACCAATTCCTAAAAAAAGCAAAGAAAACATACCTTGGCCTCCGCAACATTATTGTTCAATCACCATCCTTATAATACCGCTTAGGGTCGAACGGAATGCCAAAACACCACATAAATCATAATGAGATAGAAAGCAATTTCTTTGTTGTACATATAACCAAATTCACACTTTTACATTAAGTTTTATACAAACTTTCCATTCTTAGAGTTTTAGTGACTTTATCGTGACTTGTTTCAAAAAGCATAGTTGACCCATGTGTAATTTCATTATCTAATAAAGGCTGTGTTATATCGATATCATTATCATCTTTATCTTTTTCTTATTTTAAATCATCAGAACGAATAATGTTGAAGGGGAATAGATCATTAAAGTACAAAAACGATTAGTTCCTCTCTCATATTCAACAAGTGAATGTTTTCATCCACTTAAGTCAAATTCATCGATATGTTAGGGGTTTTAAATTGGTTCAGTTAATAAATCTGATTTAGATGTTTGAGCATCATTGTAAACAATGGTTGGGAATTCGTTCTCAAAATCTTTAAAGAAGTCTAAATTATCAAAACAACTAATTGCAGGCTCAGGTGATGGAATTTAAGGCATGAATTTTTCATAATCATTGTCTTAATCCATTTTCAAATTGTTGACAGAAATCATTTTATAAGAAAACAAGTTTTTGTCATAAATTATTGTGTAATCCTCATCATCGGATTCGTCAAATGATATTTTAAAGTCGATTTCATCGTTGATAGGAATACTTACTTGAGATTTGCATTGAAGTGTATCCTTAGGTGTAAAGTCATCGTTAACGACTATAGCTGGGAATTCAGCTTCCATAGATCTAAGATCGTAAAAATCGTCATCAACCCTGATCTTCCCATATGTAGCAGTTTGCCAATTAAACACTTTTCTATGTTTATGAGCTTTTTCTTCCTCGATCCTGATGTACTCTTCCATAGTAAGGTTTAGATTGTCCATCCTGAAACAATCTTACTAGAAAAATTATTAAATAACAGATAAGTCATTTTCAGTGAACTGAATACGCCGTATTACATCAACAGAATAAATAAACAAGCAGAATAATACACTAATCTAAATTACACTAATCCTAAGGGTTAGATCTAATCTAATGTTAAAAACCAAAATATCAAAATAAAAATCATGGTTAATTTTCACTCCCCGGTAATGGCGCTAAAAACGTAATGTGCTATCGTTGTATGGTATATTTAAGATGATTCAAGTTTTAAATTTATATTTTGCCGACTAAACCAAAAACAACACTTTAACGGGCAGTGTACCCGATCGGTAGTAGTTTCGTGGTAAGTAGGGTGTCGAACACTTGAAGCGAGGTTAAACCTATCATTTTAATTAATATCTTGGTTATCTAATCTATGTTAATTCTATTCTATTCTAAACCTATGTTAAACCTATGTCAGTCTAAATCCTAATTCTAACGGGAAAATGAGGGGTTTTCAGCCTGAGATACTGGCACGGTTTGGTTTGTGTCTATAATCAATTCAAGGCACTTTTACTCACGCAAGCTAATTAACAAAAGATAAAAGAGCGGTCTAACCTTATATAAGAAAACTGTATTAACCATTATTAATCTGATTAGAACGTTGGTTTATTTATATAGTGCAATATTTCCTTCTCTAGATGTGGCATATCATTCTAAGACGTAGGCTTTACATCATGCTAAAGACCTAGACACAAAATTCTTCACAATTAAAGCATCCACATAAAGCAAGCTATGTGCTAATTATAATCTATCTTAGGGATTAAAGCAATGGTGATCTTGTTAAACCCTAGCTCATAGAGACTTTACCCACTTACCGCTTAATGGCAATTTATACACTAGTAGTCTACTTGTCCAACTATCCAATGAAATCAGAACGTTACTTGTTGAATTATCTAGGTCACCTGCTAGTCAACACGATCAATAAACCATTGGCAATATCCAATTAACTAGTTAAGCCTGAAGCGTATCCTGGACACAGGCTTAGAAGGACAATATTTTGTGTAACTATGATTCTAATGTATATAATCACGTATATGGAGAGCTACCAGACTCTAATCACTTGGCCCGTCTCACTGGATCAGTTGAATGATAGTCTCGCATACAAAGTGCGTAAAAACAGATATAAATTGATAAACAAAACAAGCACTCAACGATAAATCAAAAATCAAGAATAAACAAATACCAAACATTTAAATCTCATAATAATGGCTTAATATACCCAGGTAATAGACTTCAAACATCAAGAATAGAAACTTAGAGTAATTATTGAGCCAGGTAAACATAACCGATTAAATGAATGAGACCAAAATTGAATGATTACTAAAGTATATGAATTACAACGTTGTCTCTATGGAAATTGAATACGTTCTCGACCTCTTCTGCTCTTTTTCTCCTCTTAAAAAATTGTGACTTTGTTTTTTAGGTATCACGAATATGATTTGCAAACCTAAAACTCGTTTTGAATTTTTGTATTTAAAGGGTCTGGAAGTCGTGGAGACGGCGTATCAAGAGTTGGATTACGGCGTAATTAGGTAGGGATTTCTTATAGTAGGGACCACGCTTGATATCTTCCAGAATATTATATTGATTCCATATCTTGGATATGGCATATTGAGTCTTGTGGATACGACGTATTGATCTTTATTCTTGAGTGGTCTTTGGTGAGTGCAGGCACGGATATGCCGTATCTTCCTTGATGGATATGGCGTATTAGTCTTCAGAATAGTAATCTTCAAAATATCTTCATTTAAGCTCTAGAATGCGCGCCTTTTGCTAACTTTCATCAATTACTCCATAGTTACTGCAATTCTTAAATATAAACGATTAAGTAAAAATTCTTTGGAATAACTATACAAAAGGATCGAGAGGTACATTTATGGCCTTGCTCCACAAATCCAAGGGATGGTGGCAGCAACAGAGCCGGCAACAATTTAGAGGGCTATGCAGAAGGCTGGAACACTGACAGATGAGGCCGTTAGGAATGGGTCACTAAAAAAGAACCCTGAGAAGAGATGGAATAGCGAAGAGTCTATTAGAGATAGGAATGCGAGAGATGAAAACGAGAGGACTAGGACTGGGAATACTTTTGCTACAACCACTAACCCGGTGAGGAGAGAGTATAATGGCACAATTCCGAAGTGTGTAAGCTGTAAACTACACCACCCACCCGAGATACCTTGTCATGCTTGTTTTAACTGTGGCCGCATTGGGCATATGGCAAAGGACTGTAGAATGGCTCCTAGGATGGTGAACCCGATAAATGCTAGGAACCCAACTACTGCTCCTGGAGCATGTTATGAGTGTGGAGGAACCGATCATTTTAAGGCAGCATGTCCTAGGTTGAATCAAACATAAAGGCCAAGGGAAACCATCTAAACCAAGTTGTTGCTAATAATGGGGGACAAGGTCGTGGGAACAACGATAACCAGGCACGTGAAAGGGCATTTTTGCTAGGAGCAGAGGAGGCTCACCAGGACCTGAACATCGTGACGGGTACGTTCACATTAAACGATCACTATGCTACAACTTTATTCGATTCTGGTGGCGACTATAGTTTCGTTTCCACTACTTTCATACCTCTGTTAGGCATAAAGCCCAGTGATTTAGGATTCAGTTATGAGATTGAGATAGCTAGCAGACAACTAGTAGAGATTGATAAAGTTATTAGGGGTTGAAAACTATAAATAGAAGGTCACATGTTTGATATTAATTTGATACCGTTTGGAAGTGGGAGTTTCGATGTGATTATAGGAATAGATTGGTTGTCTAACCATAAGGCTGAAATAATTTGTTACGGGAAGGTAGTTAGAATACCCCTCCAAGACGGCAAAGTACTTAGAGTTATAAGAGAAAGACCGAAATAGAAAATGAGACATCTAATGAGTGCTAAGACCAAGGAACAAAAATGAGATTGTGTGGTTTGAGACTTTCCCGAGATATTTTCCGGTGACCTATCAGGTATTACCACCTTATTCGTGAAATTGAAATTTTGTATCGAGTTAATCCTGGAGCAATACCGATTACGAAATCTCCCTATGGTTGACACCTTTGATATGGAGAGAAAAAAACTTGGCGAGTTAACTCAAAGAAATCGTAGGTCAAGGTTTCATTCGACCAAGCTCGTCGCCTTAGGGAGCACCGGTATTATTTGTTAAGAAGAAAATGGTTCCTTTAGGATGTGCATTGATTATAGAGAGTTGAACAAGTTGACCATTAAGAACCGTTATCCACTCCCTAGGATAGACGACCTGTTCGATCAACTTCAAGGATCACAATACTTCTCTAAGATAGATCTTTAGGTCGGATACACCAACTGAGAGATGCATGAGGTGACATTACAAAGAACTCTCGTTTTTTAGAACTCGTTATGGACATTTTGAGTTCACAGTAATGCCCTTTGGACTAACTAACCCACTAGCGGTATTCATGGATCTGATGAACCGAGTGTATAGGTCGTATCTAGATAAGTTTATGATAATGTTCATTAATGATATCTTGATTTACTATAAGACCCGGGAAGAGCATGAAGTGCACCTAGGGTTAGTCTTAGAATTTCTCAAGGAAGAGAAACTATTTGCTAAGTTTTCTAAGTACGAATTCTGGTTGCGAGAAGTACAGTTTCTTGGACATGTGATTAATGAAGATGGTATTCATGTAGACCCTAGTAAGATCGAAGTTGTTAAGAATTGGGAAGCCCCTAGAACTCCATCTGAAGTTCGCTCATTTTTTGGTTTGGCAGGGTATTATCGTCAGTTCATAGAGAACTTTTCTAAGATTGCTAAATCCTTGACCGTCTTGACTCTGAAGTGTAAGACATTTGATTAGGGTGAGGAACAGGAAAGGGCATTTCAAACTTTAAAGGACAAGTTGTATAATGCACCTGTTCTAGCTCTGCCCGATGGACCGAAGGACCTTGTGGTATATTGTGATGCGTCTAGCTTAGGACTAGGTTGTGTGTTGATGCAGAGAGGGGGGGTGGTTGATTGCATATGCATCCATGAGAAGAATTACACCACCCATGATTTGGAATTGGGTGCGGTTGTGTTTGCACTTATGATTTAGAGACATTATTTGTATAGGAAAAAGAGTGTCATATATACCGACCATAAGAGTCTCCAACACATCTTTAGCCAAAAGGAACTGAACATGCGTCAGCGTCGCTAGATAGAGCTATTCGGCGACTATGACTGCGAAATTCGCTACCATCCTGGTAAGGCGAATGTAGTAACTGATGTACTTAGTAGGAAAGAGAGAGTGAAACCTAAGAGAGTTCGAGCTATGAATATGACCCTTCAGTCGAGTATCAAGGATATGATACTAACGGCTCAAAAGGAGGCGTCTGATGAGCCAGCAGAAATGCAATGAGGAATGGATGAACTGATGAAACGTAGAAGTGATGGAACGTTGTATTATTTGGATCGAATATGGGTCCCTTTGAAGGGTGATGTGAGAACCCTGATAATGGATGAAGCCTATAAGTCAAAGTAGTCTGTACACCCGGGAGCTGATCGATGTATTACGACCTTAGATTTAGGTATTGGTGGTCAAGAATGAAAAAAGATATAGTTGTATATGTTAGTAGGTGTTTGACTTGTTTGAAGGTTAAGGCTGAACATCAAAGGCCGTCCGGCTTACTGCAGCAACTTGAAATTCCTTAGTGGAAATGGGAGAGAATAGCAATGGATTTTTTACAAAACTACCAGGGACTAGTAGTGGGCATGACATAATCTGGGTCATTATGGACCGACTGACTAAGTCTGCTCATTTTTTGCATATGCGTGAGGACTATAAGATGGACAGGTTAGCTAAACTCTATCTGAATGAGATTGTTGCTAGGCACGGTGTGCCGATCTCAATCATATCTGATCGTAATAGTCATTTCACATTGAGGTTTTGGCAAACGATGCAAGAGGCATTAGGAACTAAGTTAGACATGAGTACGGCTTACCACCCTTAGACTGACAGTCGGAGTGAGCGTACTATTCAGACTTTGGAAGACATGCTCAGAGCATGCGTCCTAGACTTTGGGGGAAGCTAGGATGTTTATCTTCTATTAGTCGAGGTTTCATATAACAATAGTTATCATTCTAGTATGCGGTGTGCACCGTTTGAAGCCTTGTATGGTAGGAAGTATCGCTCACCAATTATGTGGGCAGAATTCGGAGAAGGGAAATTGATAGGGCTTAACTTAGTGTAAGAAACCACTAAGAATATCTCGCAGATTAAGGATAGACTTAAGGTTGCACGTGATCGTCAGAAAAGCTATGTCGATAAAAGTAACAAACCCTTAGAGTTCAGTGTAGGTGAGTATGTTTTGCTTAAAGTATCGCCTTGGAAAGGTATGGTCCACTTTGGGAAGAAAGGGAAATTAGCACCTAGGTTCGTTGGACCATTTAAGATCACTAAGAGGATCGATCCAGTGGCTTATAGGCTTAGGTTACCTGAAGAGCTGAATGGTGTTCATGACACGTTCCACGTGTCAAACCTTAAGAAGTGTTTGGCTGACCCAACACTGCAAGTGCCTTTGGATAAGATCCAAGTTTATGCTAAGTTAAATTTTATGGAATTCGAAACGTAGACCTGAATTTACGTGGGAGCGTGAGGATCAAATGAGATTTAAGTATCCGCATCTTTTTAGTTCTAGCAGTAGTTGAATTTTGGGGTCAAAATTCCTTTTAAGGGGGGTAGAATGTAACCCTTGCCTTTTTTATGAGATTTGAATGTTCTAATTTAGTCTTTTGACTTTTTGACTTTTGTCAGTTTCGTTAGAACAAGTACCGTGTTGACGGTGGTGAATAAATGTGATTTTGGATATTTTGTGATGATGTTGCTTGTGATAATCCTTTTTAGAGGATTTTATATATGTTGAATATATTCTTGGAGGTTCGTCTCGTAAATAGCTTGAAATGCTGAAAAACACGTCCGTTAATGTTCAAAACGAATTTTAGGAAGTCTAATTTGGAAATATGTCGTGTAAATAATCGAGATTTATGAAAAAGTATTTTCAAGTCCAATAAAAATACTAGGAAACTTTGGGTAATATTTTAGAGTCGAGAACGTTGAGCTTTAAGGAAAACCAACACAAAATGAAGCATCCCGAGCCCCTTGGATAACCTTGGCCCGTTCGAACCCACTAGGGAACATGTTGGGTTCTTTTTTTGTCTTTTGGTCCCCTCTTGTAACACTTGTGCTTATATCTTAAGCCACACACACATTTCATGCATTTTCTCATCTTATCTCAAAACATTTTCTTCCTTTTCTCTCTTCTTTAGTTCGTCCGACCCTAACACCCACATAAAAATATAAGATTTTGCAAACTTGATCAAAAACATGAAGATTAGTTAAGTTTTATGTTGATTCTAGTATTCGGGTTATCATTTAAACAACGTTTGGGTTGTCGGATCGTGTCCTAACTCGCTTTCTAAAAAATCCTCTTTGTAAGTCTTCTATATTTTGATTTAACTTGTACTTTTGAATGTATAATGATGCATAGAAGCCAGTTGTACGGTGCGTTTGATAAAAATCGAACACGAAAAATTTACGAAAACAAATAAAAGGGTGCGTTTTGATTCGAATAAGGAACAAAGAGAACAAGGGTTTTGTAGTTTTATTGTCATGGTTGTGATGGTTGAAAAACATCTATTTGCTATTTAGCTTATTTTGGTTAGTAGTTTTATTTATAAGCACTATTAAACTTATTTTGGGCTTATGTTGGTTCGAAAACCACAAGGATAAGGAAATAATTATTTTTGGTTATTTACCACTTATGTCGTATTTTTGTGGCCTATTTTGATAGCTTATGGTGATAACTGAATGTACTACGTAGCTTATTAGCTTATTTAAAAGCTTATATTGCATTGTTTAGAGCTTGTGGGCTTACGGCCCAATAAGTCGTGGCTTATTGTGGGCTTATTGTGGTTCGGATTATTTTGGTGACTGATTGTAGCAATTCAATACACATAATAATAAAATATAAAATAATATGAAATTCCCAAACTACCCTTGAGGACAAAGGTAGTTAGAAAAATCACACGATAATATATAATACTACGTATATTAACCGGGAAGTATGATTCCTGGGTCGTTATTCCCCAACGATTTGTAAAATTGAGACCACGTTTGTTGTTTGGACAATGATTTGAATTGGTTCGAAGATGATTTGTTTTCTAAAATCCTAAAAGTAAGCAAATTAAAGGAAAATTAAACATCACTTTTAATAACGGGAAATTAAACTTTAACAAAACGCAAAACGAGAACCCTAAACTGTGATTAAAAACTCTAATTTTCCAAAATTAAACCTAAAATGAATTTTTCTTTTTTAATAGACTCTAATTGACTAAAAAGTAAGTTTAAAGAAAAATAGAAAAACAGAATTGAAAATGAGCTTAATAAGCACGGGAAAACCAAAAAACGGAAACGAATCAGTTCTTTAAAAATAGAAAATTTTGCAATTTTAACCTAGGAACGAACTTAATTTTCCTAGAAACTATATGATAAAAGAAAATTTTCTAAATAAGAATTATATTTTTTTGATTTATTTTTCTTTTTTTTATGAGTTTTTACAGTTTTTAATAAGAAATGTAAATAATGTTTAAAAATACTAAATTAAAATATAAAAATCCTGGAAAAATTACAGAAAATAGCTTGAACTAAGACGGACCTAGGAAAAATAAACTTGGTTACACAGCTTATCGAATAAGCTGTGTAATAAGCTAAAACAGCTTTTTAACTAAAAAGGCAAAAACGTATACAAGTAATAAATGTTGTGAATATATAACGAAAAAGACCCCAGGGCACGTTGGTAGTGAGGTGTGTGTTGAGTATTAAGGTTGAGGATGTTGAGGTAGGGGTTCGAGCTTGACACCCCCGATTTCCCATTTCCTTTTTTTTTGAAAATGATAAAAACAAAGTGGTAGACAAGCTAAAAAATATGAACTTTTACTAAAGAAATTATTTATTGATAAAGCCCTGTTATAAATGCTTCAACAGCTCTTTTAAAAAACATTGACAGAATACTTAACTTTATTTTTGGTTTTTTAAGTAAACTTTATAAGCACAATTCTAAGATAGCTAAAAACAGACCAAATAAGCTACACGATACTTAATAACTACTCTATTAAGAATGACTAAGCTAATGAGCACAAAGAACAGGCTATAAGCTAGAAAATCTAAATAAGCTCTTAATGGAAAACTACAAACCAAACAGACCCTAGGTAGACTTTGAGCTTAAAATTAAGCTAACTAACAAGGACTTTAAGCAAAACAACTTATACCTACTTAGAGTTTAACCTAAAGACTACTTAAGAATAATTTTGAAAGGTATTTTGAACATCAATAAGGCTGAGAAAAAGCTAACTGAAAAAGGACATGCAGGCAGACTACTCTATTTTTTTGGTTTTTTAAGTTTTATGAAAAGACAAATAACAATCTTTCAGACTAAAAACAGATATTCAAATAAGATTTTTAAGCTAAAATAAGCCCTATTCTATCTAAATTGACCTATAAACTAGTTATGCTATAAAAATTAAAAGCTAATTTTAATTATAACCTGCTGAATTCTAAGCTAGAATTTGGCCTTTTATCTTGTTTTCCTGCTGATGCAGTGTGCACAAACATGAACCAAATATAACAAGTGCAGGCTAAAGGACTAACTTCTGCACTTAATAAAACACCAAAACAACAACAAGTAGAGCAATGGTAAAGGCTAGGACTGATTCAAGCTTAAAATGCATATAGATCTCAACTTATACTAACAGATTATAACTACTAATGCAAAAACACAACTTAAGCTAATAAACTCTAATCTAAGCTTTAAAACTAATTCTCATAAACCTCAATATGGATTTAAAGAATAACCAAAGGACTTAATAGCCTTTGACAACATTAACTAAGTTAATGCTGTCATTAGCCAAACACCCCTTAATTTTTCCATAATAAATTTTATGGAACAAAATAGAGATACCAGATAATAATAAGCTTTTATAAGATCCAAATAGCAGATTTAAGCAACTAAATAAGACAGACAACTAAGCTAACTACTATGCTAATATTTTTTTATATGAGTTTTAAAGGTAGAATTAATGAAATCTAAGATTTAAGTGATATAAACTAAAAACAGATGAACATGATTAACTAATAAGCTATATTAGAACAATTAAGCTAAAAATAAGCACTAGAATAAGCTGAATGAAAATAAGCTAAAAATTGAATGAAAGAGAAACTTACAATTGCCTTAGCTTAACAAAGGCTCAAATTGCTCAAAGAGCTGTCTACAAGCTCTAGCTTATCTCAAGGATAAGCTAGTTAAGTCCCATAAGCTTTTTCAGGTTAAGCTTATCATCCAAAAATTCTAGATCCATTTAGCATAGGTATTTTAGCTCATTTTAAAGGTTTAAATAGATTAATGATTAAATTTAGCTCAATTCCAAGCTTAGAGACTTGAGAAGAGCTTATGATCAGCTTATTAGAAGCTTAAGAACAATAACAGCTTATTTAGTAAATTTTATATAAAAGAGAACTTGAGAAAAGTAAGAGTAAACTCGAATTCTATTAATGGAAAGTTGATTACAATACTGAAAAGAAGATTACAATAAGCAAACATTAAACTAAGACATTTTGAAAAGAAAATACAAAATAAGCTGAAAATTCTAAAAAACTAGCTCTCCCTCTATGAGTGATGGATGCCTCTATTTATAGCTGTAGTGAGAAGCTTCTAGGAATCTAGCAGGTCTTGGATCACGCTCCTCTCTCCCTTGATCTTGACCTTTCATTCTCTCCTCATCATTGGATCTTATTGATGCCGTTGGATTAAATGAGTGGCACACGGTTTGCCAACGTGGCATTCGTTATGTGTCGGATTTATGGTACTTATTTTGCACTATCTTTAGTGCAAATTTACCAATCATTGGGTGCTTTCTTTCTTGTTCTAAGTTGTAATTCCTTGTGGGTTTCTACCAATGAGAGCATTTCATGACGTCTTCTTTTGCCAAGTCATTCCTTATTACTTGAATTAGAGAGCCACGCTGCCAATTGCAATTAACCCTTTGTTTTGAGGCTAGGTAAATTTGGGAAGATGAATGAATAGTAAAACTAACTCCCGCGTCATTTTTTCCTTTTTATATCTTTGTTTGAACCAGGTGAAGTGGGTTTGACTTTTGGCCCGAGAAAAAGGAATAAGGATTGGGCCGGGTGTTATGGGCTTGGTTATAAGGAGATAATCGAGTGTAACTATTTATTAAATTAAAGAGTTAACACCGTTCGGGCTTAGGGACCATTTTTTCAATTTGGTTTATTTCAAGGGGTTGATTTGGGGTTTTTTGGGTTTTGTCTTTCCATGTTTGACCGGGTTTGACTTGTTGACCAATGTTGACCAAGAGTTGACTTTTGACCTTGATAGCATACTCCCGGCTATTGCACACTTTTTTCCGTCTCGTGTCCGTGTTTGTCCGATTTTTGTCCGTATTCTTGTGCTATTTGACATTATTCCGTACTACACAATCATAAAGAACAAAACATGCAATTACAAAGTATTTTAAAGCAAATTTTTGTCTTTTTTAGGGACTATTTTGATATGAAGGATATGTGATTTCTCATATCCAAAAATTCCTAAACTATGTCGATTGAGTGTTCTCACGCAATATATATGTTCTAAAACCAAATAATCATACCTCCCCAAACTAATCTTTAAGAAGTAGTTAAAGGTCAGTTATGGGAGAGTTAAGAATCAAAAGTTATTAAAACACCACATTTTTCCCATTTTTAACTATATAATATATATATATATATATTTTATATTTATATTATATTTATATTTATATTATATTTATTATTATATATATATATATATATTTATATATAAACTTAGAATGTTTCGACTTTCGTTATTTCCATAACTGTTAGGGATCATAGAACAAGATTTGCATTTCGATCCGGTATGCCCCAAAAGGATAATTTATCGTCCCCGATTTTTTTCACTTAAACCAAAACCAAGCTTTAAACGAAATCACAGCTAAATTATCAGTAAAGATGTAACCATACTCATAATTTGTAATTGTGTAAAATTTTTCACTACCGCACATTATTATATCTTAAGTGATTGTGCTATTATGAATTTCAACCATGGATTAACGTTTTTACAGAAATTACTATGCTTCACGTTCCACAGAGAGAGAATAATGGGAGTTTTGAAGGCGAGCTCATCCCATTGTAGCGCACTTACGTCACCTACAGAGACTAGTTATCCGGGACTCACGGACCTTTAGATTTCAAAAAACTCTCAGTTTCCTGAATTATTCATAGCTTATAAAATAGAATAGTCAAAGTTTCAAAAGCATATTTGAATTTAACAAATAGGAAATCTATTTATTAATTTAAACTTAAAATATGAAAACATTATGCAATTGTAACCCTCGGACCTTTTAGAAGGCTTGCACATCTGTTGTGAGCCTGGCTAGATGCGGAAATCTGGTATTAGTCTTGGCTTTTTATTCTTACTATGGGCTTTCTTAGAAGACTACCACATAGGTTGTGAGCGCAAGAGGCAGTAAACTTTTTATCAGCCCACAGCTTTTTATTATATATATATTTATGATATATATATCTATTATTTATATATATTCTATTATATTTTTATATAATATATTTTTATATATTTTATAGGAGACTTCTTTTGGAATAATCAAGTATAAGGTTTATTGACTTATGACTAAATTTTTCGTATATATTACATTAAAAATTGTTTTTGATAATTTAAGTTTAATCTCCAAAAACAGCACGTTTATTAATCCGGTAAGAGTTATGGGAAAAAAAGGTCACATAATTTAAATACATGAGCTCTTAGATTTCCAGTAATCTTGTTTTACTTCTTATTCTACCCAGCAAGAAAGTCAAAATTATGACAAAAACACTTATTTAATTTTGAAAATTTTTAAAATTTTTCATATTTTTGTAATTTTGGTGGGGAAAACGGGGTTGGTACGTGTAACAACGGGTAAAGTAGGTTAATCATATCGAAGATATACTACCGCTTACTAAAATTAATCATTGATCCTTGATGTTTCATAGCCTAGACTTAAAAACCCATTCTAAACTCAAAAGGTCGCAATGCCATAACTCAAGCCTAAAGAAAGTATCACAAAAATCTTAAGCCATTTATTAAGTGTGCTAAAAGATAAATGTTTGTCGATAATAATCTCTAGGATATCGGATTCCCCCAAACTAATGGCAAGCAAAGGCTAAGGAAGCTCTGCCCCCCCCCGAGTGGACCGGACAAAAACACGAAATGAGGTGTCTTCAAGAAAACTTTGGGTCAATCCTGCAAACAATCAAAAGTACAAACACAACAAGAATCGGAAGAGTACAAGCCTCCTCTCATCACAATAGAAATAAGAAAGAAAACCAAAAATGGATAAGAATGGGGTACCTCCCACGAAGTGCTTTGTTTTTTGTAACCGAGTCACGTAGCTTGACTTGATCCCCGAATTCATTCGTCCTTGGAGAGAGTGTGGAGATCTTGGACTACCTTGGGTGGTAAGTCCCCTCCGAAGTAATGCTTCACACGATGACCATTCACCTTAAAGTTTGGACCATCAGGTTGAGATAACTCAATTGTTCCGTATGGAAAAACTTTGGTGATGGTGAAAGGTCCTGACCAACGAGTTTTAAGCTTTCCGGAGAATATCTTAAGACGAGAGTTGAAGAGTAAAACTCGATCACCAACATTGAGAATGCGGTTTTTGATCTTTGAGTCGTGAAGCTTCTTCGTCCTTTCTTTATAAATCAAAGAATTCTCGTAAGCTTGATCACGAAGTTCATTAAGTTCATTAAGTTGAAGCTTTCGGTGATCACCCGCGGTTTTAAGATCAAAGTTAGCATGTTTCAAAGCCCAATATGCTTTATGCTCTAACTCGATAGGTAAATGGCAAGACTTTTCGTAGACTAACTTGTAAGGCGTACAACCAATCGGTGTCTTAAAAGCAGTACGAAATGCCCACAAAGCGTCGTCTAGCTTGTCAGACCATGAGGCACGGTTTTCTCCAACCGTCCTTTCTAGAATACGTTTCAAACCACGATTGGACACCTCCACTTGACCGCTCGTTTGAGGGTGATAAGCGGTAGCTAGACGATGTGTGACCCCATACTTAGACATCACTTTAGCAAACTGATCATTACAAAAATGGGTCCCACGATCGCTTATAATAGCTCTAGGTGTTCCGAATCGGGCAAAAAGAGACTTCAAAAACTTAACTACAACTCTAGCATCATTTGTGGGGAGCGCCTTTGCTTCAACCCATTTTGAAAGATAATCAACGGCTACGAGAATGTATTTATTCCCATGTGAAGAAGGAAATGGTCCCATGAAATCAATACCCCATACATCGAAGATTTCACAAACTTGGATAGCATTTTGAGGCATCTCATCTCGTTGTGAAATTTTGCCTTGTCTTTGACATGTATCACAAGATTTGATCATCGTATGGGCATCTCGATATATGGTAGGCCAAAAGAAACCGGCATCAAATACTTTTCGAGCGGTGAGATTGGCACTATGATGGCCCCCGGTGGGTCCTTCATGACAAGCTTTGAGGATATCATTAGCTTCTTGCCCATGCACACACCGTCGAATGATTTGATCCGCACAAGTACGAAAAAGATAGGGATCGTCCCAGAAATAATGTTTAACATCCTTAAAAAACTTCCTCTTTTGTTGAGTTGTCATTCCTTTGATGATAAAATTCCCCGCATGGTAGTTTGCATAGTCCGCAAACCATGGGGTACTTTCACTAGAAATAACTCCAAGAGTTTCTAAAGGAAAATGTTCATTTATGTCTTTGTTTTCTAACACATCCTTATGAGGATTCTCAAGTCTAGATAAATAATCCGTCGCGAGGTTCTCACTTCCTTTTTTTATCACGGATGGTGATATCAAATTCTTGTAGGAGAAGAACCCACCGGAGCAACCTCGGCTTGGCGTCTTGTTTGTTCATAAGATACTTTAAAGCCGAGTGATCCGTATACACTATGCTTTTAGATAAGACAAGATATGGCCGAAACTTTTCAAAAGCATACACAACGGCAAGCATTTCCTTTTCCGTGGTAGTGTAATGAATTTGAGCTTCTGTCATTGTTTTACTAGCATAATGTATAGGCTGAAAGTGCTTTGTATTTCGTTGTCCTAAAACCGCACCAATCGCGAAATCACTTGCATCACACATGAGTTCGAAAGGTTGGTTCCAATCTGGGACAACTAAGATCGGAGCTTCGGTAAGCTTCTTTTTAAGGGTCTGGAAAGCATCAATACAATCCTTAGAAAATACAAATCTTGTTTCCTTCTCAAGAAGGTAAGTCATTGGTTTAGCTATTTTGGAAAAGTCTTGGATAAAACGTCGGTAAAAACCCGCATGACCTAGGAAACTCCTAACACCTTTTACGGTAGTTGGGTGAGGGAGCTTAGCGATAACATCTACTTTAGCACGATCGACCTCAATTCCCGACTTTGATATTTTATGCCCTAACACAATTCCTTCTCTACACATAAAGTGACACTTCTCCCAATCAAGAACTAAATTCGTGTCTTCACACCGTTTTAGCATCTTTTCTAAATTAGAAAGGCATGAATCAAAACTATCTCTAAAAATCAAGAAATCATCCATAAACACTTCCATAGTCTTTTCGATCATATCATGGAATATGCCCATCATACACCGTTAGAAAGTACCAGGAGCATTACACAAGCCAAATGGCATGCGACGGTACGCGAAAGTTCCATATGGGCATGTGAAAGTAGTTTTCTCCTGGTCTTGGGGATCTATTGGTATTTGAAAATACCCTGAAAATCCATCTAGAAAACAATAAAACTCATTTCCAGCTAATCTCTCTAACAGTTGATCCATAAACGGTAATGGAAAATGATCTTTTCGAGTCGCTTCATTTAACTTTCTATAGACGATACAAACTCTCTAACCGGTAACTAAACGTGTCGGAATTAACTCATTCTCTTCATTAGCAACAACGGTTATTCCACCTTTCTTGGGAACACAATGCACTGGACTAACCCATGGGCTGTCGGAGATCGGGTAAATCATACCGGCATCAAGAAGTTTTAAGACCTCCTTTTTGATTACCTCGTGAATTTTTGGGTTAACCCGTCTTTGACTTTGAATAGTGGGTTTGTAATCATCCTCCATCAAGATTTTGTGTGTACAAAAACGAGGGTCGATACCCTTGATGTCGGTAATTTTCAAGCAATGGCCCTTTATGGAGATTTGAGCACCTTTAATCGAGCATCTTTTGTCATCATTTTTTAAACCATTTTGCAATATTTACTGTAACGGGATTGTCATTTTCCTTCTAAGAAAGCATATACTAAGTGAACGATAAATCTTCAAAACTCTACTTCTCCCGGAGGCTCGTTCATGAAGATTTGCCTTGGTCACTTTCACTTTGTTTAAGGTCCAACGAGGAAGAGAAATGGGTCCGTATTTAACAATGTTGTTCCGATCAAACAAATATCTTCCTCCGGATTGCAATCGGCATGATCAATTTTTGGTGAAATCGAATCATCCTTAAGATAAGTTCGATCTTCTTCAAATGAATTTCGGAAGTAAACGTCTCAGGCGTTGTGGGATGGAATTGCACCCGAAGATTTAGAAAATCCTAGAAATTCCTGGAGCATACTCCTCAAAAAACTATCATCAATGATGTCAATTCTGTTTACCGACTTGTCATTTGTAGAGGAGTATATAGTGGTAAGTAGTGTATGATGAGGTGGAGATGTAGTCAGTTGGGTGTAGACAGGATTGTGTGGTTTAATATAAATAGTGGTAAGACGTAACACTTTTATAGGGTGAGATTTAGGGTTAGTGGGATTAGGGTTTGGCTACGAGAGGTAAAGGGGTGGGGGGGGTGGGGGGATTAAAAGCTAAGGGTTGTGTTAAGGTTGAGTGTATTTTGGGGTGAATTGGTGAAATTATAAGGGTTATTATTTATTGTAATGGTGATGTGGGTAGAGAGAAAGTAGATAAGTAGTGGGTTAAAGTATAGTGGTGTAAGTTTAGTGTACAATAAAGTCGGGGTAGGAATTGTGGAGGTGGTGTGGTGTCAGGGGCTGATCTAGATTAAAAAGTGACGTCTTCGTTATCAACCCAAAGAGGTTATTTTCTTCTCCAAAAACATCAATTAAAGCACGATCGTGTCTCAAAAAGGATTTCCCAAGTATGAAGAGTACTCTAGGATCGGCTTTCGAAAATCGAGACAACAATAAAATCTGTAAGAAAAATGAAATATCCAACTTTGACAAAAAGTCTTCCTGGCGAGTTCATTTAGAATAATTAATTAATCGGTCCTTCTAACTCTAAAGTCATCCGAGTATGGTGTAGTGTTTTCAGAGGGAAAGGCTTTGTCTTCACATAAAAGAGGCATAAGAATTATGCTCGCGACAAGAATCTGGACAAGGCGTGGCATACATCCATTCCTGGGAAATTACATAGAATAAGAAACTTGCCGGGATCTCCAAGCTTTTTGAGGAGCATCGCCGAGGAATTCTCATTCAACGGTATCTTAGCTAACTCAAGCAACTTTTCTAATTCATGATCTAACACTTAATCGTATATGATTATGACCTATATGACGATGATATGTATGTAGGCCAAGAAGTTCTTGAAAAGTTTCAATCTATTTGCAATAATTTGGATATCAAAGTTAGAGGTCGTAAGAAGAAATAGTTTTTTTGAAATTATTGATTATTTTATAGGTCTAGTCAATGTGTGTTCCTTCCTCCAAGGAAGTTGTTTGCCTATGTAATGGGCTGAGATGTGGGATTCACCCTCATCTTTTGTACTTAATTGTTTTGTTGGCATAATAAAATTTACCGAGGTAACCCTTTACCAAAAAAATGATGATTTCCTGCTAAGATAAAAGTATACCGTGTGACAACCCGAGAATTTCCGTTCAATAAGTTAGCCGTTTCCGTGTAGTAATTTGAATTTTTAAATGTTTCGTTTAGCTTTACCGTTTAACCGAGAAATTGTTTCGTTATTATCTAAGAATCATCTCCGGGAGCGAACCGGGACACCAAACGTTGTAGTATTTTGGCAATATCCGCGTTTTTATGTTTTAAAGCAATATTTAAAATTTTGTAATTTTCCGTGTTTCCGTTACTCGTTTCGTTATTTAGTGCTTTGTAATTAAATTATACTTATACATGTGCATGCAAAGTCTTGGAAATTAATTCACAAAGAGCACTAGTGATCCTAGAAAGTGGGAAAAATATTTTTGGTCCCCCTTTTTTGCTTGTTCATAACCGGTTGCATATATACATGCATGCATATGATTCATTTTTGAATTTTTGCTACAAGTTAACAAGTCTAACTAACATCTTACAATATGGCTTGCACCATGTCCTTGCTAAACTCTCATTTGTAGATCAAAATGGTCCCCTTGTGCCTTGTCCTCTCCTAACCCACAGCGCATACTAGTGTGTATGTGTGTGTGTGTGATTTTTGTGTTATACATAAACCCTTAACCTCATTTCTCATTTCATTCACACACATACACTTTACATTTACACTCTTTTTCTCTTTTTCTTTCTTCTTTGCCGAACCAAAACACACACCCAAATCCCTTCATTTTTAATCTTTGATCATCCATTTGAAGATATATTGTTCGTGTTGATTGTTAGTTCGTCCGGGTAATTTATAAATCAACGTTTGGGTTGTTTTTGATTTCTAATCCACCTTTCGTCGTGTCTCTTTGTAAGTCATCTCTATTTTTTTATAAATAAGTTGTACTTTTACATTCGTATGATCATCCTGAACAAGGTGTATAAAGCGGATCGTTGTGAAAATCATTATCTAGTTTTCTATAAAACTACAAGTCTCAAAGTTTAATATATTTCTTTATAAATGGAAGAAAATAAAAAGTAGTTGTACGTTTGCATTTAAAAGTTCATTATGACTAAGTTGATATATATATTGCTATTGCTACGGCTATATCGTTTACTTAAAGATTTATCGTATGTTGAGTTAAATATCGTTAGCGAAAAGATTAAGTAGATGTTGGATTTGTTGTAAGCGTAAATTGAATGTCGAAGAGGTTTAGGTTTAGAACGAACTTGTTGCGATATTTGAGGTGTTGTCGAAAATATACCGGATATACTTGCGAGTCAATAAAAGATGTACTTTGTAAAATAGATAGTTTCACGAGTCGAGGTTGATAAAAATGGAAAGTCTATATTTTTAGAAAGGTCATGCCGAAATTTCATAAACTTTATAAAAGCGTCGAAAATATATTTTTATTATCAAACTTATGATAAAATGTAGAAAAACGTAAGTGTCGAGTTTAGGTCAACATTTTTAGTTATCGAGTCAACGTTGATGTGTCGGGACACTAAAAGACGAAATACACTAAAAGACGAAATACACTAAAAGACAAAATACACTAAAAGACAAAATACACTAAAAGACGAAATACACTAAAAGACGAAATACACTAAAAGACAAAATACACTAAAAGACGAAATACACTAAAAGACGAAATACACTAAAAGACGAAATATTTTCTAAGATGTTTTGAAGTGTCGAGATGTGTCAAACTTATAACTTTGAAAGAACGTTTTTAAAAAGGGAAACGCCAGTCTACTCGGCTCGGATGATCATTCTGTGTTAAAGGCGTTATTCTTGTACATCATTCCTAAACGCAACAATATGAGAGGTTGTCGCTAGAACCGTGAGATTCATTCCTCACATATTGATATCCTTTGATTCCACTACCTGTATAAAGGATTTTTGAGTTCCCGTATAAGGTTAGTTCATAGCCCTACTCTTTTACTCGTTTTGAATACATGTTTTATAACTTAGGGTGAGAAACATTGCTTGCTTTTAAAACTGGACACAAGTACTTTACGTGAGATTTTCCCTGTTTACGACCACTACTGCCCGAACTATTATGAACTGTCAATCTCTCGACTTGAGGACCGGTCGAGGGAGCGCGAATGAATAAATAGATCTATTGGGACTAATTATCTCTATCTAGGTGAGTAGCGCTCACTACCCACGGGGCGCCCGATAAACGGATATATGTCATGTCGTACTGGTTAGGTTGTCTTTAGTCGGACACCTGGAAGGGCACACAAATACTTATAGCAATGTACATGCTAACATGTGTAATTAGCTTTAGTGTCATGAGCTTAGTGCAACGTAAATACCTTTTTATGTGAAGTTGTATCTGTTATAACTGTCGCATACGTGTTGATATCTTGTGGTCCACTATAATAACGTTTGAACTAAACCTATGAATTCACTCAACTTTATATTGACGTTTTAAGCATGTTTTTCTCAGGTGCTTAGCATGGATGCTGTTGATTGACTTATGTGAAGTCTATTTGCCTGTACGAGTTTACCAGAGATTTATCTATGTCTTTAAATACCGTTGTTGAACTTATTTAAGCTTCCGCGTTTTAACTTTGAATCTTTTAAATTCAATCGATGTAAAACTTATTATTATTATTTTTAAACTTTGCAACAGTGTTTATTTTTAAAACGTACCCTTAGAGGTCGTTCTTTATGCTTTGTACTTGAGATGCCCAAATTAAGTCATGCCTCCGGACACGTGTTCCATCCAGGCCCCGTCTGGGGGTGTGACAGTTTGGTATCAAGAGCTAAGGTTATAGAGAACCGGGTAGTATAAACTAGGTCTGGACTATAACCAGTATGTGATCCTACGTGATTATGTACCTTATGTGACCTTACATAGTACGTAACATAACTAAGTGCTACGTAAAAAATATATACGTATTAAATACTAAGTATATCTAATATTTCTAAGTGTTTCTTATTTCATCCTATCATGACGTGTTCGATGACTGATTCATTCATTCATTCATTTTGCATTCATCCAGTTACCCATTCACCCATTCATATTTTGCATCATGCATGGTTGATATAAAGATGATTTATATGAACTTTGCTTGTGCAAGTTATGGCCATTTTAGTTATCTCGATTTCTTCGGATTCATCTGAGGATAGCATGGGGACACCTACTAGACGAGTGATCTTGTTCGGTACTATCCCTACTACTATTCCTGACACCACACCAGTGATTACTCCACCCGCTACTCAGACTGACACACCAGTGATACCTACAGAGACACCTATCATAGCACCTACCATACCACCATCCCCAGATTATACACCAGCTTCTCCTGATTACTCACCTGCATCTGATTCAGAGTCTGATCCATCTAAGGATCCATTATCAGACCATATACCACCATTACTAGATATCTCACCATTTTTATCATCGGATGATGACACCACAGACAGTGATACACCAGATACACCATCATCACCTACCCATGATATACCTTTCACTGAGATTACCGCTTCTACCCAGAAATCACCTATCATACCTTGTCGTCGAGTTATGCTTCTAGCACCTAGACAGCCTATTCCCCGTGGTTGACCGTACCGCTACCATCTTAATGGGCCGGTACACATGATGACCGCAAGGAAGAGGGTTGGACCATTACCTACTTATCGTCTTGCTGTGAGACATTCTACCGATCATTCTTCTTCAGATTCGTCATCAAAGGCATCGTCAGATTTTCATTCGGATGCTTCATCTGATTCTTCTTCGAGACACTCATTGTTAGATCATTCTTCACCTGATTTATCGAGTACTTCTGCGGGGCCATCTCGCAAGAGACGTAGGTCCCCTATGACATCTGTACCTACATTATCACCTGTATCCGGAGCTTTATCTCCTGTTCGTGTCGATTTGATACCATCGCCTAAGAGAATTAAGGATTCTGGTTATTTGGCAGATGTAGAGGTTGATCCTAGAGAGACTAGTTTGAAGGATGATGCTATTGTCAGGGTTAGTGATGAGCCTCATTTAGAGCAAGATAGTGATCTAGAGATTCAGGCAGAGATTGACGAGTGTTTTGCTTACGCAGATGCCCTTAGGGATAGAGGGATTGATGCTAGAGTTGTAGTTTAGGCTATTGATCGAGATGAGACAGAGACATGTATGAGAGGCCCGATTAAGGTTAAAGTTGAGAGGGTTACACATCCTGTGATGTCAGAGGATATTCCTGAGCCTGCTCAGGAGGGAGCAGTAAAGGCTACGTATGAGACATTAGGAGATTTGGTTCAGAGGTTCCATGATCACACTCAGGCTATCCCAATCCATCGTATACAGACTATTGAGGGAGTTCAGAGAGAGCAGGGACATAGGATTGTTGGGGTTGAGTCAGCAGTTATTGCTTTGACTGAGAGGATTGCTGAGTTGGAGAGGGATAACATGAGGCTTAGAGGCACCATGAGTGTTGAGAGTCAGAGAGTTGACCGACTCCAGCGCGGCATGTCACGTATGCAGAGAGAGTTGAGGCAGATGCGACGACTTCGATTTTATGATCGAGTGAGAGTTGGCAGACTTGAGGCGTGTGCTAGGAAGCACATGGGCTACCGTCCTTAGAGATGTTCGTTAGTATTGCAGCATTGAGTAGTAGCGTTTAGTGATAACCGTAGTGTTAGAACTCGTATTTTCTGTATTTTGAAACATTGTGATGTAATCACTAATGTTCGATGATATGAAATTGATATTTATCTATGATATGATGTCATGATTTGATTTACTTATGCTCTTGCGTCATGCATTATGGGATTTCCGTGAATATGTATTTTGATCGTGTATTTTCTATGTGATTAACCGTAAATTTTATTTAATACCGTTAGTGATCTCGCATTACCTAGAAATCTCATCGAGTGTTATGTTGATATGTTGTAGGAAGATGCCTAACACCCGATCTGGAGCGTCCATGACTCGTGAGGAGTTTGAAGAATTGGTTAACCGCCGAGTAGCTGAAGAGATGGAGGCTCGTGAAGCCGCAAGGACCCTTGAACCCCTGAATGAGAATGGGGATGAACAAGAAGGCGAGAACGGAGGAAATGGAAATGGAGGAAATGGAGGAAATGGAAATGGAGGGAATGGAGAAAACGGAAATGGAAATAGAAATGGGAATCATGGTATGAACTATGGAGGTTTCATGCCAGTGGCTAGAGAGTGCACTTTCCAAGACTTCTTGAAGTGCAAGCCACATAATTTCTCAGGAACTGAAGGCGTTGTCGGATTGACCCGCTGGTTCGAGAAGATGGAGACTGTGTTCAATATCAGTAATTGTCCATCGAAGTATCAAGTGAAATATGCTACACGTACACTGCATGACAATGCTTTGACCTGGTGGAACTCTCATAAGAGAACCGTTGGTGTTGAGCCGGTATATGCCATGAATTGGGTTGAACTGATGAAGTTGATGACAGAAGTGTATTGTCCAAGGAATGAAATCTAAAAGATGGAGATTGAATTGTGGAATTTAACCGTGAAAGGAAACGACTTGACTGCTTACACTCAAAGGTTTTAGGAGTTGATTTTGTTGTGTACTAGAATGGTCCCTGATGAAGAAGACAGAGTGGAGAGGTTTATTGGAGGTTTACCGGACAACATTCAAGAGAATGTGATTGCTGCGAATCCAGTCAGACTCCAGGATGCTATACGCATTGCTAATCAATTAATGGATAGGAAGCTCCAGGGTTATGCTGCAAGGAGTGCTGAGAATAAGAGGTGGATGGAAAGTAACCTAAGGGATAACCGTGGACAACAACCGCCGTTTAAGAGGCAAAATACTAGTAGGCAGAATGTGACCAGAGCTTACACGGATGGGAACAATGAAAGAAAGGGGTATGTTGGATTTCTACCCTACTGCAACAAGTGTAGGTTACACCATGAAGGGTTGTGTACTATAAGGTGTGGAAACTGTAAGAAGGTTGGACATCAGACTAGGGATTGTAGGGCTGCTATTGCTCCAAACACTCAGAGGGCTCCAGTTGGAAATCAGCAGGGTATTTGTTATGAGTGTGGAAGACCGGGACATTTCAGGAAGGATTGTCCTAAGATGGGGAATCAGAACCATGGAAACCAGAGAAGAAACAAGAATGGAAACAAGACTGGAAACCAGACTGGAGGTAACGAAACTATGGCGAGAGCTTACGCCATTGGTGGAGGAGGAACAAACCCTGATTCCAACGTTGTCACGGGTACGTTTCTTCTCAATAACTGTTATGCTTCTATGTTATTCGATTCGGGTGCCAATAGAAGTTTTGTGTCGACTACCTTTAGTGCTTTGCTTGATGTTACACCAACCACTTTAGACACTAGTTATGCCGTAGAACTTGCCGATGGAAGAATTTCAGAAACAAATATTGTTCTTAGAGGTTGCACGTTAGGGTTATTAGGTCATCCGTTCGACATAGATCTAATGCCCGTAGAGCTTGGTAGTTTTGACGTCATCATTGGTATGGATTGGTTGGCGAAATACCACGCGTTGATCATTTGTGATGAGAAGGTTGTTCGTATTCCTTATGGAAATGAGGTGTTGATAATCCGAGGTGATAATTACGACAACAGAAGTAAGTTGAATATCATATCGTGCACGAAGACCCAAAAGTATATTGAGAAAGGATGTCAAGTTTATCTGGCACAAGTTACGACCAAGAAAGCTGAGGATAAGTCAGAGGAGAGGCGACTTGAGGATGTGCCAATCGTACGAGAATTTCCAGAAGTCTTTCCAGAAGATTTGCCTGGGTTACCGCCTGCTCGACAAGTTGAATTTCAAATCGACTTAGTCCCTGGTGCTGCACCTGTAGCACGAGCACCGTATCGATTAGCACCAGCCGAAATGCAAGAGTTGTCTACTCAGTTACAAGAACTTTCTGACAGAGGATTTATAAGGCCGAGTTCCTCACCTTGGGGAGCACCGGTTTTGTTTGTCAAGAAGAAAGATGGTTCTTTTCGGATGTGTATCGACTATCGTGAACTGAACAAGCTTACTGTGAAGAACCGATACCCACTTCTGAGAATCGACGATTTGTTTGATCAATTGCAAGGGTCAAGAGTCTACTCTAAGATCGACCTGAGATCTGGTTATCATCAACTCAGAGTTCGTGAGGAAGACATTTCAAAGACAGCATTTAGGACTCGCTATGGTCACTACGAGTTCCAAGTAATGCCGTTTGGTTTGACTAACGCACCAGCAGTTTTCATGGACTTGATGAATAGGGTGTGCAAACCATATCTGGATAGATTCGTGATTGTATTCATCGATGATATTTTGATCTACTCCAAAAGCAGAAAGGAGCATGAAGGACATCTTAAGTTGATCTTGAATTTATTGAAGAAGGAAGAATTGTACGCCAAGTTCTCAAAGTGTGAGTTTTGGCTGTCGAAGGTACAATTTCTTGGTCACGTGATTGATAGTGAAGGCATTCACGTTGATCCCGCGAAGATTGAGGCAATCAAAGATTGGGCGTCACCCAAGACACCCACCGAGATTCGTCAATTCTTAGGTTTAGCTGGTTACTACCGACGATTTATCAAAGGCTTTTCAAAAATCGCTAGACCTATGACAAAGTTGACTCAGAAAAGCGTGAAGTTTGAATGGGGAGAAAAGGCAGAAGCTGCATTCCAGTTGTTGAAGCAAAAGTTGTGTAGTGCGCCGATTTTGGCTTTACCAGAGGGAAGTGAGAACTTCATGGTATATTGCGATGCTTCGCATAAAGGGTTGGGCGCGGTTTTGATGCAGAGAGAGAAGGTCATAGCTTACGCATCCCGCCAACTCAAGGTTCACGAGAAGAACTATACCACACACGACCTAGAGCTTGGTGCAGTAGTGTTTGCCCTGAAAATGTGGAGACATTATCTGTACGGTACCAAGTGCGTTGTGTTCACCGATCATAAGAGTTTGCAACACATTCTCGACCAGAAGGAGCTGAATATGAGGCAAAGACGTTGGTTAGAATTGTTGAGCGACTACGACTGTGAGATTCGATATCACCCAGGAAAGGCGAACGTGGTGGCTGATGCCCTGAGTCGAAAGGAAAGAAGCAAGCCGCTATGAGTTCGAGCCTTGGTTATGACTATAGGGTTAAACCTTCCTAAGCAGATTTTAAGTGCTCAATCGGAAGCCAGAAAGGAAGAGAACTTCATCAACGAAGATTTGCGTGGCATGATTAACAAGTTAGAACCTCGCGCTGACAGAACGTTATGCTTAAACAATCGAAGTTGGATTCCGTGTCTTGGTGATTTGAGGGCCTTGATTATGCATGAGTCGCATAAGTCGAAGTATTTCCATACCACCCTTGGATCGATAAATGTATCAACTTGAAGAAGTTATATTGGTGGCCTAACATGAAAGCAGAGATTGCCACTTATGTCAGCAAGTGTTTAACATGTGCAAAGGTTAAGATAGAATATCAGAAACCATCTGGTTTGTTGGTTCAACCAGAGATCCCACAATGGAAATGGGAGAACATAACAATGGACTTTGTGACTAAACTGCCCAGAACAACGGCTAGGCAAGACACGATTTGGGTAATCGTTGATCGTCTCACTAAATTTGCTCATTTCTTCCCTATGAGAGAAGATAACACGTTAGAAAAATTGACGAGACAATACAAGAAGAAAAAAGTAAAAACAAAAAAGTCTCAAAGCATGAGAGTGCCGTTTTCGATCATCTCCTGCATCGCGATGGAAAATTTACTTCATATTTTTTAGAAGCTCTACAAAAGCATTAGTACTCGATTGGATATGAGTCCAAGCCACCATCCAGAGACCGATGGTCAGAGTGAAAGAACCATTCAAACGTTAGAAGATATGCTACGTGCCTGTGGTACTCGACTTTGGAAAAGGTTAGGATAAACACTTACCGTTGGTAGAATTTTCGTATAACAACAGTTACCATACCAACATTAAGAGCGCGCCCATTAGAGGCGTTGTATGGGCGTAGTGTCGATCACCCAAACTGCTGGGCTGAAGTTGGGACAGTCAACTTCACTGGCCCAGAGATCATTCCACTAGAAACCGAGAGAATATGTTTCAGTCAAGAGCCATATCCAAGCCGCCCGTGATCGTCAAAAGAGCTATGCCGATGTAAGGAGAAAACCTCTTGAATTTCAAGTAGGAGATAAGGTCATGTTGAAAGTGTCTCCTTGGAAAGGAGTGATACGTTTTGGCAAACGGGGAAAGCTGAACCCTCGTTATATTGGACCTTTTAAGATCATTGCCAAAGTAGGAACCGTTGCCTATCGTCTAGAACTTCCAGAGAAGTTGAGTAGAGTTCATAGTACGTTTCACGTCTCGAAATTGAAGAAATGCATGGCTGATGAACCGCTTGCTATACCATTGGATGAGATCCAAGTTGACGACAAATTGAATTTCATTGAAGAACCTGTCGAGATTATGGACCGTGAGGTCAAGCGTCTGAAGCAGAGTCGTATTCCGATTGTCAAAGTGCGCTGGAACTCCAGGAGAGGTCCTGAGTTCACCTGGGAGCGTGAAGACCAAATGCAAAAGAAATACCCGCACCTTTTCACCAACTCTGCACCCGCTGCAGAGGTTGCGTCCTAAGCTTTGAGGACAAAGCTTCTTTAACGGGGAAAGAATGTGACAACCCGAAAATTTCCGTTCAATAAGTTAGCCGTTTCCGTGTAGTAATTTGAATTTTTAAATGTTTCGTTTAGCTTTACCGTTTAACCGGGAAGTTGTTTCGTTATTATCTGAGAATCGTCTCCGGGAGCGAACCGGGACACCAAACGTTGTAGTATTTTGGCAATATCCGCGTTTTTATGTTTTTAAGCAATATTTAAAGTTTCGTAATTTTTCGTGTTACCGTTACTCGTTTCGTTATTTACGTGCTTCGTATTTAATTTATACTTATACATGATCATGCAAAGTCTTGGAAATTAATTCTCAAAGAGCACTAGCAATTCCTAGAATGTTGGAAAATATTTTGGTCCCCCTTTTTGGCCACTTTCCCAACCGGTTATGTATGTATTCATACATAGGATTCAAAATTTGAAAATCAAATACCTAGACATGTAAGCATGAAAAATGGAAAGGACTAGTACTAACTCCATTGTGATTTGAGGATCATATTGGTCCCCTTGGTTCTTTTGTCTTGCATTCGGTACACACACACACACACTAGGTTTTTTGGTGAGATTTTTGCTAGTTATATTCATGTGTACAAGTTCATTTCTTAACCATTTCTCACCAAAGAAAAACACACACTACTCTTTCTTTCTTTTTCTCTCTTTGCCGAACCACCAAACACACACAAACCCATTTGTTTTTAATCTTTGATCATCCACTCGAAGATATATTGTTCGTGTTGATTGTTATTTCATCCGGGTATTTTATAAAACAACGTTTGGGTTGTTCTTAGTTTCTATTCACCTTTCGTCGTGTTTCTTTGTAAGTCATCTTTACTTTTTCATAAATAAGTTGTACTTTTGCTTCGTATTGATTCATTTCGAAACACGGTGTAAAAGCGGATCGTTGTGAAAACATTATCTAGTTTTCTCTAAATACTACATCGTCTTAAAGTTTAATATTTTGTTTATAAATGGAAGAAAATAAAAAGTAGTTGTACTTTTGCATTTAAAAGTTCATTGTGACTATGTTGATATATATATTGCTATTACTACGGCTATATCGTTTATTTAAGATTTATCGTATATTAAGTTTAAATATTGTTGGCGAAAAGATTAAGTTAGATGTTGGATTTGTTGGAAGTGTAAATTGAATGTCGAAGAGGTTTAGGTTTAGAACGGATTTGTTGCGATATTGAGGTGTTGTCAAAAATAGATCGGGTATTCTTTCGAGTCAATAAAAGATATACTTTTGTAAAACGGGTGTTTTCACGTGTCGAGGTTGATAAAAATGGAAAGTCGATATTTTTAGAAAGGTCATGCCGAAATTTCGTAAACTTTATAAAAGCGTCGAAAATATACTTTTATTATCAAACTATGAATGAAATGTAGAAAGTAAGTGTGAGTTTAGGTCTACATTTTTAGTTATTGAGTCAACGTCGATGTGTCGAGACACATTAAAAGAACAAACTATACTAAAAGATGAAATCACTAAAAGGACGAAATACACTAAAACGAATACACTAAAGGACGAAAATAGCACTAAAGACAATGCACTAAAAGACGAAATACACTAAAAGACGAAATACACTAAAAGACGAAATACACTAAAAGACGAAATACACTAAAAGACGAAATGCACTAAAAGACGAAATACACTAAAAGACGAAATATTTTTGAAGATGTTTTAAAACGTCGAGACTTGTCAAAACTTATAACTTTCGAAAGTACGTTTTAAAAAGGGTAGCCTTGGTCTACTCGTGCTCGGATGATCAGCTTTTGCGTTAAGCGTTATTCGTTGTACATTATTCTTAAACGACGACTATTGATTGGTTGTGCTAGAACGTGAGGATTCATTTTCACTTGATTGATTCCTTTTGATCCACTACCCGTATAAGGTGAGTTCATAGCCCCACTCTTTTACTCGTTTTGAATAAATGTTTTATAACTTGGGGTGAGAAACGTTGCTTGTTTTTTTTTAAACTGGACACAAGTATTTTATGTGAGATTTTCCCTGTTTACGTGTTGCCTAAGTAGCTGTTAGACCACTACTGCTTGAACTATCATGAACTGTCAATCTCTTGACTGGAGGACCGGTTGAGGGAGCGCGAATGAATAAATAGATCTATTGGGACTAATTATCTCTATCCGGGTGAGTAGCGCTCACTACCTACAGGGAGCCCGATAAATGGATATTTGTCATGTCGTACTGGTTAGGTTGTCTTTGGTCGGAACCTGGAAGGGCTCACAAATATTATAGCAATGTACATGTTAATGCGTATTGCTTCAGTGTCATGAGCTTAGTGGCAAGTAAAAACTTTTATGTGAAGTTTGTATCTGTTATACTGTCAATACGTTTTGTATCTTTGGTCCACTATAAACAACCTTTGAACTAACCTATGAATTCATCAACTTTATGTTGACCTTTTTAAGCATGTTTTTCTCAGGTGTTAGCTGGATGATTGTTGATTGACATTATGTGAAGTCTATTTGACTGTACGGTTACCAGAGATTTATGCTATGTCTTTAATACGTTGTTGTACTTATTCAAGCTTCGCATTTTAATTTGAATCTTTTAAATTTAATCTGATGTAAAAACTTCTAATTATTATTTTAAAAACCTTTGCAACGGTGTTTATTTTTCAAAACGTACCTTATAGGTCGTTCTTATGCTTTGTACTTGAGTATGTCAATAAAGCACGCTCGGACTCGTTGTTCCGTCTAGGCCCGTCAGGGGTGTGACATTCTTTCTCTCTCTAAATCTCTTGATCACTAACATTCTTAGATCTTGTTTTAAGTGATCTAATCTCTTCTTCTCATCTCTTCCCTCTCATTCAAGTGCAAGAGAAGAACATTCGTATTCACCAAGAAACGGATTGTTATTTATTGATCTCTCCTCTTTTGTTCTAAGTACCAAATCACTATTGTAATTATCTTGTGTATTTGTGTGATTCGGATAGTGTGTAAATCTGATAGTGTAGATCTTGTGATTGTGTAGTGATTGTGAAGTGGTAGATTGGTTCTAGCTAAGATTAGGACTCGACATTTAGCTTAGTGTCAGAAAACAATGTAAGCGACGTGTAAACGGTTTTCTCCGCCTAAAGGGAGCTTGTTGACATAGTGAAATCTCGAGTAGGATACTCGGAGAGTGGAGTAGGGCGAAGAGGTGCTTCGTAGCCGAACCACTATAAAATCTTGGCGTCTTGGTTTGATTGTTCCTTTCCTTATCTCTTCATATTATTGTCATTGTTATTTAGCTTTAGTTTAGTTTGTTATATTGTTTGTTCATATTGTGAATTGGTTAAACATACAACTCGAATCTAAATATTTTGAAAGCAAACTCTTAAAACGTAAACGAACTTGTAAACTATTCAATCCCCCCTTCTAGTTTCCACAAGGTGGATGGAAAATTACGTGTTCTTTTCTATTTATGGTGATAAATACTATTGCTGATATAGTTTCCATTTGAGGCGATGATTACGTGTTAAACCTGAGAAAACACTTAACCCAAACGAGTTGAATTGCCACTTTAGTTTTAACATTAATAAAAATGCTATGGGGGCTGAAATGGGTAGGTCTGGGTGCTTAAATAAGGGCTGAAATGAGTGTGATTCCTGTTGAAATGGGTGCGTTTGGGTGGGCTGAAATGGGTAGGTTTAGGTGCTAATTTGGGGGCTGAAATGGGTAGGTTTAAGTGCTTAAACAAGGGCTGAAATGAGTGTGTTTGCATGTTGAAATGAGTGTAGTTCCAAAAGTAGCAACCAACGGAATAATGGGTGGTAATAAACTAAAATAAGCCAGAAAATTTTAAAATAAGCCACAAAAAAGTGAGGTTATGAAACATAAGCCTAAACTAAGTAAGCCATAAGCCGTCTCTATAAGCCGAAACAAACACCCCGTGGGTATGTGACTTTGTAAAATCAGCTTAGTCAACCGCTTTCATACTTGGTAAGTGGTGTATATATATTTGCTATCTAAATATTACATTATACTAACTTTGTTGGACATAATTTTCCTTCATTGTCATTGTGGAAAGATATGTGATCTTTCGATCTTATGGTTCCTCAGATCTATTGTTGTCCCTTTTGCAGGCGTGATACTTCACTGCAACAAACATGCTTACCATAGACAGTTGAAGATAAGTTATTCCAAACACCCTCTTAATATTCTTATACGTTCATCCGCCTTGGTTTTTTTCCTTTTCTAAATCTGTCATACAACCAAGTGGAAACCGTGCCATTGTAATGACTTATTCATGTTTTTGCAGGTAGGCTACATTGTTATGATGAACCTAAAATACTTACCGAAGATTAGGTAAACTATAAAGTCTCGATCTTTAGTCTTATTACTAATTTTAATTTGTTTGTTTGGCTATTCTTGATGTTTCTTATTTTGTTTTGCATTTTTTTAATGTTTGTGTGGAAATTCTTATATGGTTTGTTGTATGTTGCCTAATAGATGACCACACCTATGTAAACGGACGCGATTCCAATGAGCAAGACCAATGGTGGGACACAAAATGGCAATTTCTCATCCCAGGTGCATAACTTATTCCTTTTGCACTTTACGGTCAAATCATGATTGTGGGTTGTTTTTGTTGCCAATATAAGTGACCTTTGCGATGCCTCCGGCTATTATCTTTTATATTTTGTTTTTGGATTTTAATAAAACTAATGAAAAAAACTAGATTATACTAAATATTAAGCAAGCTAATGAGATGAAGAATATATAAAGAAAAATATGTTTGTCAAGTAAAGTGAATAGATTCTTAAGTGTGAAGTTTTAGATCTTAATGATGAACTAATTTCCGTCTAATAAATTGATTCCTCAAAACGTTGGCTTAATATTGAAAACAACTTTTTATCGAGAAATTAATTACTAATTTAATGCCTACTCAAACTTACGGCTTTTGCCCGTTCGACTAAATAAAACACTAAACTAAATATTTTTTGCAAATTATTAATCACTAATCGCTTATGAAATTTCACACTTAATTCACTAAACACAAATTTACTTAACAATCACAAAAATAAACTACTCACTAAGCATAATGATCAAATAAGCAAAGCTAAACATTTTAATAATTCTACACTAATGAATTGAAAAATGATAGAAAATAAGACCGAATTAAAGAGCCGCAAATAAACGATAACACTCGATTTAATAAGCTAAAGAAAATATTCAAATTCTATCTAGTTTATTAAACCCTTTAAGCTCCATGGCTCATGAGTTGACCGGTACCAAACTCAAAATACATAAAACAAACTGTTAGATTAAAACATTTTTTCATATTTGTACTTTCTGTTTAAACTAACCAACAGGCCCAAATCAAGAGCTCAACAAACCAAACGCAGGCCCAGATCCAATTCAAAATAAAATCAAAATAACACAAATGTGGCCCAAATTTTGAACTAAGCCTAAACTAATCTAACAGGGCCCAACATCGAATTTAAGTGCAAGCTTAACTAGATACAACTTAATAAGCACAAAATAAGCTATCTCCAATAAGCCAAAAACGATCACGCAAAATAAGCTCGGAATAGGCTATGATAACAATTGCACGAACAACAGGCAATTAAGATAACAAATTCTAACGAAAACTAAATGAGCTTAATCCGAATAAGCAATAGAAAGTCTAAACGAGACAATTATCCAATAAACACTACAAATAAGCAATCAGAATAAGCCATGAGCACTAGATAACTAAATAAGCACGACAAACACATAAGTATTCAACAAAAACTAGATCTAATACGAATTCTAATGCTATAAACACTTAATAAACCAAAGTTTCTGTTATGAATTATAGATTTGATGAGACAAAAGAAACAAGTAATGAAACAAAAGGATCAAAATCGTCATTAAAGAATTCTACAAGCTGGTGGAGAATTATGGAAGATTTGGTCAAAGATATCAAAAGATGATGATTAGGAAGATCTCATTTAGAAGATAAAGATAACAGAAGATATTCCTTAAATGTTTAAAAGATTTAGTTGTCTAATGTTTATCTTCCTTTGTAAGTCTTGCACTCTCTATATAAAGAGTTTCATAGACATAGTTTAAGATACATACAAAAGAAAACGTGTGTGCATATCTTAAGAGATGTATACGTCTAGTTTGTGTGTGATGTAGCCTCAAGGATCTTTGACTCCTGTTACAGGTGGTAACACGATCTATATTGATCATATAGATTTGAGGCTTGGTGGAAACGTTTGGTAATAAAACCTTGTTCAAATAACATTGATGTTCTTTATTTAATTTCGTTGTGCATATTGTTATCATTGTTATTGTTAATCCTAGATATAAGTTCTAATCAAACTGAGCTTAAACGATCTAAGGAGTTCTATCAGTCTCCACAATTGATATAAACTATGCGGAATCTAGTTTTTACTTCTTTGGGAATGAAGTTATTGGCTAAACAAGTAAGTCTATTTATCTTGGTTAAAGTAACTCTATAGATGAATAAATGTGATCGACTGAGGTTACTGGTACTTGAAGTAATCCTAGTAACTTAATATTGCTCGATTAGTACTGTTGCCTTGAAAGAATAGTATTGCTTGTATATTTTAATGCTGCTATGTCGATTATGAGTATAGTGCTTTACTAAAAAGTGTCACAAAAAGAATGTGAAGAAGGAGAATGAAGAATTAGTGACACATTAGTGACAGATTAGTGACACTTAAAGTGTCGCTAAAAGCTATGGGAGGAAGGAGAATGCAGATTAGTGACTGTTTTGTGACAGATAAAGTGTTGCTAAGCATGGGAAGAAGGATTATGTTAGTACTGCTTGATAATTTTTTAGTACTACTTCCTTTAAAAGTTTATACTGCTCGAAGTTTTTACTACTGCTTGGCTTTCATAGTTCATACTGTTAGTATTATACGATATCGGATAAGGCGAGTGATACGTGACTGCGAGTATATTATTGAGAAATGATATTAGGGTTAATGCCTTATATCTGATGCTAGTTATTTGTTGTCATTGGATTTTGAATCGACTGAAAGTATCAGCTCTACACAAATAAGACATTGGGCTGAGTTACTTTGTTAATGAAATTGGGCTGAATTTCTTACTTGTCCGAATGGTTTAAACAGTTGGGCCAACTCTAGTGACGTAATACATGGGCCCAAAATCTTTAAATGGAGTTGGGCTAGTTAGTCAATTATGTGATTGGACCAAAGCAAAACTATATGAAACGAAAATATAGGTTGGAGTGGTTGTATCCGAACGTATTTTTGGATAATGAGAAATTTAGTCATTAGTTGTGTAGTCAACTAATTATTGATACAATATTTGAGTTTTGGTTATCGGTTGATTTGGAGATATCAGACAACACACACAGGAAGGAAGTTTTTGGTTTTGGTTTCTACTGTTTGGAACAGGTTATGGTTTAAATGTTCTTAAAGGATTTAAAAGCTCGTATTTTATTGGTTTCAAAATGATTTAAGCACTAATCTAAATCAATAAGCAAATGACATCAATAACTAGAAATTCAAACAAGCTAAAGTACTTAAACGACTTAATTCACAACTAAAATAAGCAAATAAGCTAGCGGTTAACCTTCTAAACAATATAAGCTCAAATGAAATCGAATAAGCTATTTAGAAGCTTATTAAATCTGATAAAAAAAGCTTTAAAGAAAACTAGATAAGCTTAAACACGAAAATAAGCTAGATCCCAACTTATTCTAGCTTATTTCAATCGAAAATCCT
>BQNB010037850.1:0-46472 GCA_026074375.1 Tanacetum coccineum | reverse complement strand
CCCTTTATAAGCGTTTATAAACATTTTGATTAGACAAAATTTCACTATGATATAAACCAAAATAAAAGTTAAACATTTAATACTCTTTAAATTTATATAATATTTGAATGCCATGTATGAAATTTTATAATGAGGCATTTCAATAAGGAATCATATATACAAAGTGTCATCATTTGGCCCGTTTGGTTTGTCAAAGGATTTGGATTTGGATTAGGATTAGAATTTAAATTTGGGTTTAATATAAGTTTTTAAAAAATAAATAGGAGAGAAAATATATATGTAGTATAATATTATTATTTTAAATATATATAAAATAAAATAATTAATTTTTTTATTATAAAATAAAATTGCAAGTAAAAATGTGTGTTTGATATTATTTGAGGGCCCACTATAATGGAACAACACAAAAAAAAAGGTGGCTGTGTTTTTTGAAAACCTGGGTATACCCTTTACTTTTGAGTATGGTAGTATATTTGGGATGAAAGCCAAATTTGTGGGCCCATCTTTTTAACCAAACAAAGGACTCATGATGTCAAATCCTAAAGTAAAGCCGAAACCGTCAAACAAACGGACCCTTATAAAATATAATTCAATTAGTTATCTAAACGTTTAACATATTACTCATTTAAAATATTTTCTCATTTAAATATTTTTTTTTCGTAAAAAATATGTGTACAATGCATATAATTAGGACCCTATGTGATAGCCCGCCTTACACACCCTCAAAGAAGGCCCTGCGTTTATGTACAACAAACTCTTACTATATATAGATACGAGAAAACTTATCATTGCTTCACATACCCGAACAAATTCCTACAAATTCCTACAACTAGTACTACCTTATCATTCTACCCTACAAATTCCTACATAAATATAAATCGATGATGTTTTTTTATGTTAAGGTTCACGCCATCCGAAGAGAGCAAGAGTATTTGACTCAAATGTACGCAGTTTAACAAGATACCCTTAACCATTTCTGACAAAATAAAAATAAAAAATAAAATCTAGTTAACATTTTTCCAAACTACAATCATACTGAAGAGCTTCCCAGCTCCGGCAACGGTGGCGATGGTGGTGGCGGCTCGACCACTGGAGTACGGCAGAGTGGGCAATGAATGTGAGAATACAACCACATATCAATACATGAAGCATGAAAACAATGATCACATAATGGCAACTTTCTCACTTCTTCACCTTCTTCAAAAACCGACAAACAAACCGAACACTCGGTGTCATGTTCGACTTGTTGTTTCTTGTACTTAAAACTTGGTACCAAGCCTATGGCTGCTCCACGTGACGGATATGGTGGTGACATGGTGTTGTTCGGTGTCGTGGGAGTTCGTCTTCTGCGGTTGAGCTCTGTTTGGTGTTGTAAGTGGCGTTGGTATCGCATGGTGCACCACCGTATCATGACGATGTGGTAGATGGCTAGGATGATGGTTGCGGTTGCCACGACGGCTACGCCGTAGTATAGCATGGTGTTCGGTTTTTGTGGCGGTAACAACGGTGGTGGTGGTGGTGGTGGTGATGGTGTGGTGGTTTGTGGTGGCGGGATATTTACATAGATTTTCATTTGGAAAGATGATTTTGTGGAAGGATTTGCCCAAGAAAGGTGGTCCTATAAGCTTTCTATTTTGAGATACTCTGTTTATTGTGAAGTCTTGTCCTGATGTGCATATTTTATTCAAAGTGAAATTTTGTGCACGAAATATAGGATATTGTAGTATATCTGTATATGAAATTTAAAAAGTAACATGCAAAAAAATTTAGACAAAAAAAAAGTCTTGGTATATGTTTCAAGGGATCTTGTATTTAAAAAAGTATAACGAACAAAATAATTTACTTGAACATAAGCCAAGTTATAAAGGGCGTGTTTGGCTAAGCTTATAAGTTGGGCTTATGCTTATGTTATATAAACGGCTTATGGCTTATATACCATAAGCTCATAAGCCCATGTTGAGTGTTTGGATTAGCTTATATTTAACAAGTTGATAACTTCAAATGTATGATTTTAGTTTAGAATGGTAAATGACTATAAAAGACATGGATTGAAAAATATTAGGGCCTGTTTGGTTTATAAATGGGGTTGGGATTTAGATTTTGATTCGGGTTTAAATTTAATTAAGAGAGAAAATATATTTTATTTCATATAATAATTAAAATGCATTTAAAAATAATATTTAATATAAATATTAGAATTAGTATGAGATAAGTAAAATGGGCCCCACAGGTTTTCATTAAAACCCACCCAACTAATATGGATCGAGAAAAGCTTGTCACAAGGGTTTTGAATGATACATTTAGTTAACCAAACATCATTTATTAACCATCATGTCCAAATCAAACCCTCACACCCCTCAAGCAAACGCACCCTTAATGCTAGATTAAGTATAAATGAGGGTAAATTTGTAATTTATAAGGCAACATATTATATAAGCCCAACCTCACTTAAAAAAGCCACACTTTTGTGGCTTATCAAAACCCCCTTATATAAGCTCATAAGCCCACTCATATAAGCTTAGCCAAACACTTAGTTTGGGCTTATTTGACACATATAAGCTAATAAGCTCATAAGCCCATCATATAAGCTTAGCCAAACACCCCCAAAAAGATTCCATAAAAACATATTGTGATGCAGAAAACTGAACAAACATTGACATATTAAAATACTTCGCACACTAAGACGATAAACTAAATTGACATCCTTTATAACCCATTGCCAGTGAGACCTTTACTCCTCAAGAGTCAAGGCCTGCTGCACGGTTCGTTGTGCAGAGGTCCTTAAAGAGAAGGCGGTCACAACAGCACGGCTATAACCACTTCCGTGGTTGTCCAGATGTTGCTGAACCAGTATCTGGCTCAAGACCTGTCTACGTTGTGAATCCCATTCAAATGACCTACTGCCATACTATGCTCTAACAACAGATTAATAAGCAATGAGATAAACAAGAGAACATCTAGAATGCGCCAATCAACATAAATTTCACTCGAAGTGGCAGATTTATATGTTAAGAGTTATATATCTAAGAATCTAAAGACTTCGCCAGTGAACATAAATTTCACTTGAAGTGGCAGATTTAAATGTAACGAGTTATTTTACCTCAAATGCTAATAGGATCTCGGGATCAATTCCAACAGATACTTGGTGTTGGAAGAGTAGTTCATCTTGTCTACCTTGACGACAGTTATTTTCACCCTTTGTTCTTCACCATATGTTTCTTCTTTGATTTTCAGCTTTAGAAGTACCTCTGCAAAGAGACGGCTTTTGACAGCATTTGAAAAACGCTCATCATCCTGCCCTTGGCTTTTCAACATGTAGAGCTCTTTTGCAGGGCAACCGAGTATTTCTACCCCAGCTTCTTGAAAAGCGGTCACCCATGTCAATCCAGTGTGATCTTGGACTTGACATTGAAGAAGATACCTGTAGTCACATTCCTCAAATTCTTGGTTGCAGCGATCACATTGCCATGTGTCCCCTGATTTGGTTACTTTCTTGCTGCACTGTCGGTCTCCAATTTGTAACGGGCAGGCGGTGTAACAAAAGTTGTCTGTTTTAATGAAAGTTACAGTTGCTTTTACAGTGACCCAATCTGGTTTATCTGATCTCCCAAGGCCTTCTTCCTTGATCTGTGAGATTGTTTTACGAACTTCATTTTTTGATCCGACTGGCAAATCTCGTGAGATGGACTGAGAAGCTAAATCTTTGCCGCCTCTATCAAACCAAGCTCTCAGATTCTTGGCCTCTGAAGAATCTGGATCTATGAAGAGTTGAGTGGACGAAACAGTCCCGACTGATTTTCCACTGAAGTCGTTAATTCTTCCAGCTTTCACAGCTAAAACAGGAGATAAACCAGAATTGAACATCTCTTGAAGTTGTTGACCTTCCCTATTGCAGAACTCTCCCCAAAGTGTTAGTTCCACGCTTCGACCTGACTGATCATTTAGCTTAATAGTCCTTTTCTGAGTCTCGATGCCATTCTTTCTTTGGATAGGGACAGAAGGGTCGACTTTTGTAACAACACCAATTACATCTATGATTGAATTATTCTCAGCAGTCTCAATCTCGCTGATGGGCCTAAAAGAGAATTGCTGTTGTGGTATCGAGGCATCTTCATCTGGGCATGGATCTATAGTCGAAGAGGATTTTAGGAAAATCTCTCGTTCATTGTTCAGATGGTTGAAGTTTTTCATAGCTGGTTTTAAACTACCTTTTGATATCATGTAGACTTTCCCAACTTCAGTGACATCATAGAAGAGATCAACAACAACATTAAAATAGGTTACACGTATTTCCCCACCATCTGAATCAAGAAGGTCAAAAGAGAACACTTTTCTATCTCCTTTTTGCGTTGTTGTAGCGATGAAGATATCCTTTTACAGTAACTCTTGCCTTAATAGCCCATCAACCTTGGTATGGGTTAAGAGCAGAAATCAGGATGATGCGTGCTGGTGCCTCATTCTTCATTATTGATCCATGGCTTTTGTACATAGGAGGTGGTTGGTATGTAGGTTGAATAGTTGGTCAAAAGGTTTTTGTGTTGTTACTCATGTTTGTTACACTCAAACGATTAAAAGAGGGCATTGTTGTTTGCTGAGAGACGCCATTAGAAACTGGATCGGAAGGCACGAACTCACGAGGATTCCCAATGATTTCACATTCAGGTATTATAATCTCCATGTTTAGAACAACAATAACCCTGCATAGAATGAACAAAGAGTATCAATCCTTAAGAGACAAACCACTTGCCTCTCTAAAAGGAAGCACAAATCTATAAATTCAAACACAGATTAGATAGAAGTTATCTTTCTGCCAAAATATACACCAAATATATTTTACCCGTTGCTTCATACATCTAACTCGGTTATAGTGAACCATATAATCACATTGTTGCAATCACGAATAACTTGTGTTTTCACTAGAAAGAAACAGAAAGTAAACTGATAAAGGTGCATGTACAGCATCACCACCAAGAGATTGCTAGTTAATAGACATCAATTAAAGCGAGAAAAAATATCAATTAGATCACTATAAATCCATTTTTGCCCATACAGTGATAGTTACGTCACGTCAGTTTTATAAATGGTAGATGAAGAGAAGTTGATTACTTCAGCTGTAATTTATAACTGACCACTGTTAAACACACACCAAACCAAGTACTTGCTTCTTAAAGTCAGAACCCACTGAAATGAGGATGTTAGTGTGTTGTTGTGCATGACTGCTTATGCATCTCCTAAATAAGCTTCCCTCTAACAGAACAATAGCTCAAACTCTAATTTGATGCCATTAAAAGATTCTCAAAGTTTCCAGCAGAATAGACGAAAATGCAGCTATACTGTATCTTCCTTGTTTACAGTTGCAACTTATCTGAGGACCCAACGGCGGCTCAAAACCAAAACTTATATGGAAATAACTAGAGCACAACTTATTTAAGGACCCAACGATGGCTCAAACCCTAAAACTTATATGGGAATAACCTAAAATATTATGGCTAATTAGCTTTATTAACGAGAAGATTAATGAGGACGGCCATTAACAACAGTTGAAGATCATGGTCTGATCTCAAAGAGTCAAAGCAGAACAAACCTTTAGAGGTAGGTTAGTCAAGCGATAAGGATGGCCGCAGCATCTAAATATATTTCAAACTGTAAATATTCAAACTGCATTGTTTATTCCAGCCTACATTCACACATATATTCAAACTTTCAAGGCAAACAGTCGCGTACACTTGTATTTTGAGTGATTAAACTGCAGTGAGTTCAGACAAACTACATTTGACACATGTAATATGGATTCCATAACCATTTGGTGCATATATAAACAATGCAGATATGTGATGTGTTGACGTATGTGAAGAGGAAATAACACATGTATATAAGCTTAACGGCACTACTGACCAGTAATCTATCACTGCATAACTACATGTTAGTAACTTATGTGAGCTGCTCCAGTTTACACGGTTAATCTGTTAGGTATGGGATAGTCTGTTTTTTTTAACTCTGATACAATATTAATGCACTTAGACGTCTGACTGGACAAACATACAGTCAACAAAAGCTTTTCACCTAAATACGCAGAAACAGAAATGTACAAGTAAATCAAAAGTTTATTCCTCAAAATCTGTAGAAGCTGCATAAAATACATGCAAGAACTTCGCCTATACAACATCTGCTACTGACCTATGCACGAAAACAGCATAACATCAACAAATTATTTGTGAGACGCAAAAGTGTATCCCCTCAATATCTACTACAACTGTACTAAAACGTGCATCTATTTCACCTATATCAAGTAACAACATACTATATGCACATTAACATCGTCAATGATCTAATTCTAGTAGCTTAAAATGAAATAAGTAACTAAAAATGAAATGAAGATGTCATACAGTCGATTTTGCTGTACAGCATACTATACGCCTATTAGCTTCGATAAAATCATATTAGCCCTAAAACTACAACCATATCTCACAAATTCATACAAAAATACAGTAAATAACAAATAAATGAAGATGAAATGAAGATATACTGTCAGCTCGGAAGATTACTACAAATTTACTCCGTAGGCTTATATCGAAGAACAGCATACTCTAAGCGCGTAAACATCGTCAACGATCTAATTCTAGTAGCTTCACTAATTCATTTCAAACTATTCATCCTAAGCCCTAAATCTACTTAAATCTCATATACAAACACTTATAAGCCAATAAAACGCCGCTAATTAACAAACAGAATGAACTAATTCAATAGAATATTTCGGCATATATACTCCGTAAACTAAACTTCATACACCTATTTAGCTCCGATAACGCCCTAACTCATCACAAACACATATAAACTCATAACACTAGTATCTAATTCAATAGAAAACGTTGCTTACTACTAAAATAAGATGAAATGTAGAGTCGATTTTGAAAAATATCTTATAAATTCGTACACAAACAGAAAATCCACATCAATCATTCAATCTCGGTAAAACTAAAACACAAACACTTAATAAACTCAAAACACGCAACTATTAACAAACATACCTCACTGATTCAATAGAAAACGAAGATATACTGCTGATTCGAATAATTATGGCATTTAGCCCTAAAATAACAACAATCTATCTCTTAGGAACACATTCATACACTCTGTAAGGTAAACAACACACTATGCACAATTTAAAGCCCTAAATCTGCACAAACACATATAAACGCATAACACTTTTTTTATTTTATTTTTTATTTTTTTTTTTTTTTCTTTTTTTTTTTTTTTTTTTTTTTTCTTTTTTTTTTTTTTTTTTTTTTTTATTTTTTTTCTTTATTTTTTTTTTTTTTTTTTTTTTTTTTTTTTTTTTTTTTTTTTTATTTTTTTCTTTTTTTATTTCTTCTTTTTTTTTTTTTTTTTTTTAAATTTTATTTTTATTATTTTTTTTTTTTTTTTATTATTTTTTTTTTTTATTTTTTTTTTAATTTATTTTTTTTTTTTTTTTTTTTTACTTTTTTTTTTTTTTTTTTTTATGTTTATTTTTTTTTTTTTTTTTTTTAATAGAAAAAGAAGATATACTGCGGATTCGAATTAATTACGGCATTTAGGCCCTAAAATAACAAAAATTTATCTATTAGGTAACACATTTATACACTCTGTAAGGTTATACAAACTTACTATGCACAATTAAAGCCCTAAATCTGCACAAACAAATAATAAAAGCATAAATTCAATTACGAAAATGCATATATACGCCATGAGATTCAAAAAATTCGCATATTATTACTGTTGTTACGCCTAAATCTACAACAATCTGTTACAAAACAGTTACAAACACGTTTATATACTCTGTAAGCTAAACAACAATTTAAACCTCTAAATCTGCACAAACGCATATAAACTCATAAAAGGACTATCTATTCAATAAAAATTGAAGTTTCTGCGATTTCGAAAAATTACGGCAAATATCCTTAAATCTACATATATAAACTGATAACACGCAAATAAGAAGAAATGAAGAGATATACAGTCGATTAGCCCTAAATTCATACAAAAACAGTTATATAACAAATAAATGAATACGAAATGAAGAATAAGAAGAAGAGATGATATAGTTACAGTCGGTTTTGAGCATTGCTACAGATATAGTCAATAAGCTGAACAACAGATCCTTTACGCACGAGACCGTTTCTCACTAATAAACATTTATACACCTATTTAGCTTCCTAAATCTACAGAAACACATATAAACTCATAACACGCAACTATTAACAAACAGACCTAACTAATTCAATAGAAAATGAAGATATACTGCCGATTCAAAAAATTACGGCAAATATACTCATTTTAGCCCTAAATCTCTTACAGAAACAGTTATCAACACAAATAAGCTTCGATAAAGCCCTAAATCTACAGAAACACACATAAATGCATATAAACTCATAACACGCACAAATTATAAACTAATCTCTTACAAATTGATACAAAAAACAGTTATATAAACTAATAAAACAGTAAATAAGAAGAGATGATATAGTTACTGTCGGTTTTGAGCATTGCTACAGATATAGTCAATAAGCTGAACAACAGATCCTTTACGCACGAGACCGTTCCTCGCAAACTGATTACACTGAGTCGCGATCATCCCGTTTTGAAACGTGGTTGAATCAATCAAAAGTTATACGGAATCCAGCCATCTTTCGCCTGGCCTATCGGCGTGATGTCGGTATTTGTAGAAACGGTTTTTGGTTATGAGTCCCTCCCATCTTATTTTCGGAAATGTGCGTTGGCGGTTAGGTGGATTGGCATTTAGTTGGTGTTTTTGTGTGTGTGGGTGGTTGTGGAGTGGGTGGTTTGGGTTGGTTGGAGTGGGGGGGGGGGGGTGGGGGGGGGGTGGGGGGGGGGGGGGGGGGGGAGGGCGGGGCGGGGGGGGAGGGGTGGGGGGGGGGGGGGGGGGGCTTGGGGGGGGACGGGGGGGGGGGGTGGGGGGGGTGGGGGGTGGGGGGGGGGGGGTCGGGGGTGGGGGGGTGGAGTGGGAGGTAGGGGGGGTACACAGTGGGGGGGGGGGGGGGGGGTGGCCCTGAGGGCGAGGGTTGGGTGTTTGTGGGGGGGGGGGGTAGGGTATAAGATAAAGAGAAAGGGTGCACAAAAACAATGGGTAGTAAAACCAGACGGACGGGAGCACAAGAGAAACTCGGGCAGTACTGATGGTACCTACGCTGTCATATCGTGTCGGCGTGCGGTGGTGTAACGGGGCGGGGTGTGTTTGGTTTTGAGTCTTTTTTCGGTTGGCGACGAGAAATATATAAATATCTTGTATATTTTATTATTGATTTGTATTATTATAATAGTAAAAGTGGACCATCCATGTGGAGGAGCATGGATCGAGTAACCAAATGACGGAATCGAAATATCCTAATAATAGTAACCATCAAAGGTGTGGCACTAATATGTAAGACCACTCCCAGTGGCCTGTCATTTTGTAACACTGATGGCATCGCTTCGTGGGTAACGCGTTGGTTTGGTCTTTTTCGGTTTGGCGACGAGGAAAAGGATGATTTTGTATGCATGTGAGTGTTTTCTGAAGTATATTTGTGTTTATGTGAAAAAGAAAGAGACACACCATTGGTAGGGTGTGTCAGTTTAAGAAATGATGATGTAATGCTAGTGTGACACATCTGATATAGAAAGAGACGCGTCACTCGCACATCTAAGTCATAAAATGACAAGCCATCTTGCATAGAAAGTAAGTTTGTTACATGTTGGTATATGTTCACTGCTTGGATAACTGCCAATAGCAACGAAATTTCGCGACAACCAATAAGTCGTTGCTAAATTCACACAATAGCAACTAATATAGGAACAAAATTAAGCAAAACTGAAATCTTTGGTTAGCAACGATTTTCAGTTGCTAAATTCGTTGTTATCTGCTCAAAGTTTGGTGGGAACATTCACTCTTATTTTTAGCAAAGACTTTCGCTAAAAATTTCGTTGCAAAAAACTTAGCAACGAAATTTTAATTTTTGTCAACCAAACCATTAATTATTAGCAACGAAATTGCTAATATAACAGTGAACCATTCATAGCAATGTTTTGAAACCCGGTTCGACCGGTTGAAACGGTTTCGGTCGAAAAACGGGTCAAATTAAACCGGGTTTTATATTTTCGAAACTCGGTTAGACTCGCCGGGTTTCAAGTGACCCAGGTTAACCCGGTTCTCGAGACCGGCCGGGTTTTGTTTTTTTGTGTTTTGTTTACGAATAAAGTAAGTTAATTATATATATTTGCGAAGTAATTTTATTTTACATGTTACGTTAGTTATCAAATGGTTTTAGGCTCAATATATGAAATATTCATGATTTATATATATATATATTTTTTATATCATTGTAAATATTTTTTTATTTTTTTGTTGTAGAAGACCATGTTGACTCGGTGGCCGAACCAGTAACCCGGTGACTCAACCGGGTAGATTAGAGACCCGATTTTCGAAACAATGATTCATAGCAAAAATTATTGGTAAAAAATTTTGAACATTTTTGTTGCTAAATCTATGAAAAAGTAGAGGGAAATTCCCACCTTTTTTTTCCGCAAATGTTAACCAAATATATTAAAAATTAGTTTTCTTGTTACTACATTTATCGGTTTGACTTGACTTGTGATGTTAATAGGTTGAAATTTTAGATTTGATTTTAAAACGAAAGTTGTATATCTCCCTCTGTTCTGGTTTTGTGGCTGCTTAAATTTTCAAAAACGAAGTTCGTATGAATAAAATATGTGAGCCATAATACGGAAGGAGTTCTTGTTGATAAATATGTATACTTTTTAGAAACCGCTTTGTTGCTAAATTTGCAACGACTAATGATGGTCAACAATTTTAGCAATGACGAAGTATTGCTATTTAGCAACCACCATGGTTCGTTGCCAATTTCGTTGCTAACGCCACGTAGCAATGAATTTCGGCCTATTTGCAACGAAAAACTGTTGTTGCTATTGACACTTTTTCTAGTAGTTGTATGACATGGGATCTAGTTTATAAATTAATTGGTTAAAAGTTCGAAAGTTATAATTAAAAATAAAAATAAGATATTTATTTTAGAGCAGATAGAGATAGCTAGGTAGGCTACTACCCACGTGAACATGATTATCTAATTAGTTTGATATGCATGTTTAACATTTCATGAATATTTCCATGAGCATGTCTTTTATTAGACGTATTAAGTCAAAACAAACTCGGTTTCGTTCTGAAATATTGATAAATGCATCGCAAAGATTGTTTCAAGTACGTACTTCTATTAAAAACCAAACCTATGAATCGACTAAAACATACCGAGTAGTTCAGATCTTAGTATACCTTGATACATCATGAAATGTGGTGTAGATCACGAAAACAAGACTTCTATATGAAGCCCTCGATCTATACGTATGCACAACCCGGTCATGAAGTTGCTAGATCACGAAAACCCTCCCCACGTTTTAACACCCAAGTAAACCGCGGCTAGGAGAGGCCGAATAATCATTTGCTCGGTGCCATGAATAATAAATCCCGAAAAACTACAATATTTTTAATCAGTAGTAGACGTACAAAATGTGTATAAATTGACACTCCCTTTTGATTTCATACATAACAAACAAGTAAAAAGAAATGATGGAGCTTATGTCTCTAGCTATCATTTCCATTATTTTCTTCTTTTTCGTCCTCCATGGCCTCGACCTTTACAGTAAAAGGAGAATGCCTCCTGGCCCTGCTGGCCTCCCCATCATCGGGAACCTTCTCGACATCGGAGCAAATCCCCATGAGTCCCTAGCCAAGCTCTCCAAGAAACATGGTCCACTTATGACCATCCGATTGGGCAGTGTCACCACTGTTGTGGCGTCCACACCCGACGCTGCTAGAGAAATCCTCCAACGCAATGACGTTGCGTGCTCTGGTCGTACTATCAGAGACGCTGCCACTGCCATGAACGACCATGACTCGGCCGTGATATGGATCCAACCTAATCAAGAGTGGAGGACCCTCAGAAAAGCCCTAAACACGTGCCTTACGCAGAAACAAAAAATTGATACTCTCAGCAGCCTTCGCCAAAACGTGGTGGGAGCTATGCTCGAGTTTCTTAGAGAGTCTGGGCGAAATAACAAGGCCGTGGACATTGGTAAGTTGACATTTGCAGTAGCACTTAACCAGATGTCAAACACAATCCTTTCACATAATGTGACAAGCTACGACTCAGATGATATCGGGGGGTTTAAGACGAGAGTGAAGACAGTGATGGAGGTTAATGGGAAGTTTAACATAGCGGACATATTTCCGTTGTTGAAGCCCTTGGACCCTCAGAACATAAGACGCCAGGCGAAGGCAGCTTATAGTTGGTTGGATACACTCATTGAAGGTTTCGTAAGTACGAGGCTAAAACATCGAGAGTCAAAGCTTCCGAGATTTGGTGATGTGTTGGATTCACTGTTGGATTACCAGTCAAGATCATGAAGCTGACTTTAAACTCAAACATGTCACAATTACCTTGTGTAAATCCCACTTATCATTCACTCCATTTTTTAAATTATCAAAAATTAAAGGATTTAAGTTTGTGGAAATATCTGTTGATGCTAATGACAAAACTGATCATATCGTTAAATTGTAGGATATGTTTTTAGGTGGAACAGAAACAAGCTCAAACACAACAGAGTGGGTAATGACTGAACTGTTGCTTAATCCTCCTATATTCTCAAGAGTCCGGGAAGAAGTTTCCGCAACAGTGGAAAAAGATGGAAAAATTCAAGAAGCGAAAATCCTTGAGCTACCCTATTTGCAGGCTGTCATCAAAGAATCCATGCGACTTCATCTAGCTGTTTTTGTTTCCTTTACAGTAGCCTTCACAAAGGCCGAAACTGAGAAATCAAACCTTGGCGAGAAACGTAGTGGCTTAAAAACAAAACCAACAAAAAAACACCAAAAAACACCACAACCCCAAAATTCTGGTGAATGCAATGGCCCATAAGCTCGAGATCGCCGAAGTATTTGGATAGTAAAACCCCCACGTCACATGTGTCAATCCGGGAGAGGTTCTTACATGAAAAATGAGGTCGACTAAAAGGGTCAACAATTCGTATCAACATTTCGATTCCAAGTTTCAGTCTACCTATTTGGATCGCGGTCGGGCCGGAGGATTATGCCCAATCAGGAATTCCCTTTGGCTCTTTTAAAGTGAAAGTGAGTGCTTCATGGATGGCAATCATTTGTTTTATCATTTCGATTGGAACTTGGTTTTTCATCATTTTTATGCGAGAGAAGAAATGGACAATGGATGTCATTTTTTTTTGGCCTACACCGATTAGGGCAAACGCCGCAATGTTGCTACACTCTCCGTACCCGTCAAATAATTCAATAAGTGCCTACGATGCGTATGGTTGGCGACCGTATATGTTTTTTTCGTAACTTTGGATCACTAATAGATCCTCATGTCTAAACTTCCATGGTTTCTTATTTCTAGCTTATTGCTAATATTTTTAATTGATGGATAAGACCGAAAAATGTGTATCTTAGCGGAATTCATGTCAAGAAAATTGTTTCCGACTAAGCGGTTGGTGATTAGTGTACCGTGAAGAGTTAGTAAGTTTTGTTATATATTTTTTAGTTTATTTTTGCCTTCTCTGCTAAAAATAGTAATATAGCCTTTCTATCGCAATGTTTTAATATATCCTTACAGGGACTAAGATATATAACCATTGCTCCCAAAAAGTCCCCAAATATACAAAAACCTTCTGAACTGATTACAGGTTTGGTGACATTTAAAGGTGGCTCATAGGCATCATCCCTAAAAGCCCAACCGAAAACGTTTCTAGTGACACATGTATTTCGCCTCCACAGGATCTCATATCATGAAAAAAAGTTTCACAAGTAAAAGTCGACAACTGTGGTTCTTTAAGCTTAATGACAGAGACATGATATTGAAATATGGAGGGAAGAAAAAAGAACTTAATGTTTTTTTTAACAAAGAAACGACAATGGAGCTCAAAGCTTAATATTTGCATAAAAGAATCTTATATATGGCTAAAACAACAACAAACACACATTTATTGGCTATGGTTGGATTGGTGGCTCTATCAAACCGAAAATAGAACGAGAAAAACCTCACGATAGACCTATAATTTTTTATTAAGTGTAAAACAAAATAATGTGTCGCTTACTTATTTACATAAACAATACTCTAATTAGTCTCAAAAACTAAAAAACCTTAAGTGACACGGTACAAAACTACAAATTTTAATGTTTTAACATAAAAGTTCATTGATCTTAACTGATGTAATCTAATGAATAAAAAGAACAAAAAATGTGCCCCATTCATGCTATTTTTTTTTCCAAAATGTGCTGCTCCCCGTGTTCAGCTGCTCTTTCCAACCCCACGTGACTAAAGCATTTTTTTTACTTTACTCTTTTTATATTAATATTAATAAAATATATTTCTTGGTCTTCTTCTTCAATTCTACAATCTTCTTCATTCCGGAAAGCGAATACTTTCAGAGACAGATTCCGAAAAAACTTAACAAATCTAAATCTTTTACGCTACAAAGTGGGGGTGGCCGAGCACCCTCCAGCCCCCCTGCTGGCTCCGTCGGTGATCATGATGACAACTACACATGACATGGACAAAAAACCTATAACATAGAAAGTAACACTGATATATTGTGGTGTTAAGCGATTTAGCTTTTTCATGCTGGTCATGGAGTCGGTCAGTTGGAACCAATAGACAATCGATTACCCTTTTTCTTTTATCTTAAACGAATTTTATTTATGTGGTATATCAAATAAGACATTGCTCAAAAATATTCCATAAAACAAGTTTATAAAAGAGTATCTTAACAATTACTGTAGATGGTTTTTATGTTTATTATTATATTACTAGACGAGTACCCGAAAATTCTTAGCGGCAGATAATTAACGATATCCGATATTATAGTAAATATTTCGTATAACGTTCAAAATAGAACGTTGAAAAGTTCAAAATATAATTGCAAACCGTTGAAACATGCGATAATTCAACTATAGCAAAAGTTCTAACATGCATGAAACAACATATAAAAACATTTAGTGAAACTGAAAGCAAAACTTTAAAAAATCAATCTAAATACTAATAAATGACAACCTCAATCTACATAAATCAAATAAAAACATATCATGTTTAACAACAAACCATCATCATTCTCATTCGAAAAAAGAGAGCTAGTAAAAGTAGTATTATCATTATTAGGATTCACTCGTAGCCACTGTACCAACTTGCAAGGCTGCAAAGAAAACAACATATGTATACACAATCTAAAAAATATAACACTTTCATCATTAGGGTTTTGAGAAAAGGAGGCATACATTTTTTTAGAATTTAATCGTAGCCACTATACCAACCTACAAAACAAGAATAAATTAGTATGAAAACATGGTAGAAGTAGTTTACGATGATACACATAACACAATATCTAAAAATGAGAACTAAAACGAAAGCAGAAAATTGTGAATGTGATGAAGCTGGATATTGAGAAGAATATGTTTTTAAAGGATACACATAACATGGTATCTAAAACTGATTTATGAGATGGGTTAATGAATACATACATGGTTGTTTATATAGGATGTGTTAACCGTGTATATTTTTGGTATTTATTAAATAGTTTCAGAATTGTCAAACATTCTGTTATTAGAATTGTCAAACATTCGAGTATTAATAATTAGTTTTCATCATTAGAATAAAGCATTGAATTAGTTTTCAGCATTAAAATAAAACATTAAATTAAGAGTTTAAGTTTTTAACATTACCTAAAATAGTTATCGATTAGTATAGATTCCATAAAAATCGTCATAATTTCATCCAACATTTAATTTAATAGTTTCAACTTTCAACATCATACATTTTTAAGATTGGGTGAAAAATGCTGTAGTAAAGATAATGAAGCATGTAATAAACTCTTGGTTATGGTTACATGTATAGTAGTTAATAGTTTTCTTTTGAATGACAATTTATATTTAACCATGATAACTATTCTTATATAGTGTTTGCCTTTTGTCAAATTAGATGATTGCTAGCCAATTTAAACAAAAGGGAACCTGATGATTGTAAATGGAGTTAGAATCAAGGAAGGTGTTGAAGAGCTTTTGTTGTGGTGGGGTGGGTCACATATGTTCAAACTTAAACCTAAGTTTTTATGTAATACAAAGTAGTACTAATGTTTTTATACAATTTTTTTTAGGAAAAATTACACGGATCGTCCCTGTGGTTTACCCAGAAATCATGTTTCGTCCCTATTTGATTTTAATTACACTGATGGTCCTTAATTTTCAAACTAATTACACTGATGGTCCCTATTTTTCAAAAATAGAGACTAACTGTGTAATTAGTTTGTTTGAAATTTGTTACACGGATAGTCCCTATTTTCCAGAATAGGGACCATCAGTGAAACATGTTTGATAAAATAGGAACCATCAGTGTAATTAAAATCAAATAGGGACGAAACATGATTTCTGGGTAAACCACATGGACGATCCGTGTAAGTTTTCCTTTTTTTTAATATTACAAAGTTATTAAATTTTCATTAGTGTTTCGTGTTTATAAATTGGACTTTTAGGAATGTTTCATTCAGAAAAAAACTCGATTCAAACAATGGCAAGTTGTACAAAGTACACCCTCAACTCAAGGCCTCAAAGACAATTGCTATCGCACGCTATTAATCATCTAAATTGATGTCTCATGCTTTAGTTTAAGTTTGTAATCATTTCAGTGGTGATATTTTTATTTTGAAAATCACAGCTGAACTACATCTGATAGGAGATAGTTGAGCTTTAAACAAATTCAAACCATGCACCCTGTCATGTTTCAAACCAAAAACTTAAATAATATATACTTCTTACTTGTAACATATCAGTTATGCACCTATATGACCCAGTAGTTTATACCTATCACTTTAAAATGTGTGAGGTCTTAAGTTAAACTCTTGTTAGGTGCAAACAACTTTGAAGTGGCCACGCCAACTTCCTAAAAAGGGAGGGATTTACCTGGTTTGAGTCTGTGTGGCGGTAGGTTCAAACTCCGTGGATTAGTCGGGCAATGTGTCGGAAACCTGGTTAAAAAATAAAATAAAAAATGGAACATTTTAAGTTTTTTCAATCAATATGGTATAGGCCCATTTAATACAATATTACAATAAGTGTAGGGGTGTTGATCGGTTCGGTTATCGGCTTATTCGGTTTATTTATTTTAAAAAAGAGAAAAAAAATACATAGATATTTAGCAAAAAAGATCATTTCAAAAATAAAAAGTGTTTTTTTATATTAGGATAAAATTTTATTGATCTTTTTATATATATAAATATATAAAAATATTTTATTTTATATGAATTCGGTTTTCGTTCGGTTTTCGGTTCTGATGCCAAACCATATCCAACTCGAGAACGACATTCGTAGTTCGGTATCGGTTCGGTTATTTTGGCTCGGTTTGGTTTCGGGTTATTCGGATTTGTGCGGTTTTTCTGCTCACCCCTTATAAGTGAAATCAAGTAACATTGGCCCATTGGGTATCTTATAAACAGAAGAAGCCCATTTCACTAACTTCGAGTACCATGGGCCGGGGTCTACTGCCGCCTATTTAGAAAATTAAAAGACCTAAGCTTAAAGCTTATGAGCTATGAGAGTACCTAGTTACTTACAGTACAACTTAAATAAAAGAAATAGTAAAATTTATGATGGTCATTTTTGAGAAGCCTAGTGAGTTCACTTAATGAGCAATTAGCAATATGAAATTACATGATACAACAACAATAATAAACACGTTACTTTGTGTCCCAATAATGTCAAAGGTGTGAGATGTTTTCCAGCTAAATAATTGAGAGTGCAAATCCTGGTTAATACATGTGTCATTATAAGCCCTATGATCCTTGTTTATTTTAGGGGTGTTGATCGGTTTGGTTATCGGGTTGTTCGGTTAATTTTTTTTGTCAACTCGAAAATCGAACTCAACAGAACTAGGATTCAAACGAACCGAACCGAAAACCGAATTTGAATTCGGTTCGGTTCTCGGCTTGACCCGAATAACCCGAATTTCACTATTATTTTTAAAAAATTTAATAATTACATAGATATTTAGCAAAAAAAAATTTTAAGTATAAAAAGTGTTTTTTTACATTATGATAAATTTTAATTGGTATTTCTTATATATTAAAAATATACTGTATATATTTATATGAATTCGGTTTTCGGTTAAGATTGCCAAACTCATATCCAACCCGAGAACCGAATTAATAGTTCGGTTCGGTTCAGTTTTGACAAATACAGTTCGGTTATTAGTTCGATTCGATTGTTTTCGGTTCGATTCGGTTTCAGTTTTTCGGTTTATTCGGTTTTTGTCGGTTTTTCTGCTCACCCCTAATTTAGGGTTTTAGCTATTTCAACATCACCCATGTTATTTAGCATTGTTTTGGTAAAACCATATTTTAAAGTTTCTTTCTCTCTGGGGATAAAACGGGTAAAACCATAATTGGTTTGAGAATTATGATGCAAATGAATGAAATTAATCTAAAGAGTTGTTAACTTTATGACGACGTCAGCCCTCTTTGGCGACAATGTTGCTAGTCGATTCGAGTTTTATGTCGGCTAGGGTTACGAATGGCGATGGTGTCTTGAAGCTTTGGCGACGACGTCTTGAAGTCTTGGCGACGCCATATATAGTGCTCATATGTAAGGGCCCGTTGCCAAATATGAAGACAATGTCTTTGGGCGTCGTCAAAACTCTTAGCATCTCTGGAACCCCGTTGCCAAATGGCGACAGCGTCGTGGGGGCATCACCAACCAAAATCGTCAATAATTTGGTTAATTGCAGAATTGGGCGGTATTTTAGCCTACAATTTCACTTTTCATCCCGAAATCATCAACCCTGTAATTGTAAAGAAAAGAAAACGAGCCAAAAATCATATTCAATTACTAGTAATATAACCTAAATTTTAGTGCATTTTCAGCCACATCACTATGTACTAGTTTACTCCAATAACAAGAACTATAAATAAGCCGGTGCATTTACAAAAAATTGGACATGTCTATTTTCTGAAACAAGCACATTTCAAAGAACTATGGTTTCTAACATGCTGAAACCATCATTGTTGCGATATATCTTCTTATCAGGCGTCTCTAAATTTATAAAAAATTTGAGGGCCGTGAATGCAATTTAATAATGAGACTTTTCGAGAATAATTAGTAATAAAACGTTCAACATATTACTCATTTAAGATACTTTCTCCTCTAAATATATTTTTTTCGTAAAAATATGTGTACACATGTATATAACTGTTAACGGGACAAATTTTGGAGCCCTTAAAAATTTTGGAGCCCTGTACGATCGTCTACCTTGCGCACCCTCAAAGACGACCATGCTTCTTATCATAAAGGCCATACGTAACGTAACATGCATAACTACCACATGCTTCACCATACATTGTAACACCATCTATCTTGTGAAGATAAGATCTTATTAAAATTGAAAGGCTAGTTTGTCCCACATTTATAACAAGTCGATTTCATAATAACTGATCTCATGCAGAACCAGGGGTCTCAAATGGGGTCAATATTGTACTAGTAGTTCGTATGTATTTAATTTGTTCATTTATGGTGAAAGGTAAACTTCGTATGATTAATCAAAATTGAAGACAATGTCAATTCAAATGCAATAGATCATATGCGTTGTTTGGAGTGTGCTAAACCTAAAATAAAACATGACAAAGCTCGCTTTGATATGATGACTACACGCACTTTTTTAATAACATGGGCATTATTAGAATGTCCAATTAAAAAACAGAATCTAATTCATACATGTGAATTCAAACTGGGGCGATATCTTGGCTAGTCCAATTCATACTTGCAAGCTGTTAGTACAAAATTCGTGTCGGGTTTGTCAAGGTGTTGAAATCCTTTGTCGGGCCGGGCCTACAAATGACTTGAGTGTTTAATCTTGTACTAGAGCTACTTGAGAGTGTTTAATCTTGGAAGCTAAGAGCGTTAGAGTTCGCAAATCCTAAACCGTTTTTTTAAAAAACCGTCGAAAAAACGTAAACCGTTTTTAAAAAACCGTAACCGGTTTTTAAAAAACATTGTTTTTAAACCGGTTCTTAAATTTAACCGAACCGGTTTAAACACGGTTTATCGTTGTTTTTATACGATTACTTATTGGTTTTTACCGGTTTTAAAACGGGTTTATCCGGTAGTTTTGAAAAAAACCGGTTAAAACCCGTTTTTTTTATTTTTTTTTAAATTTTTTTAATTTTTTTTGTATAAACCGTAATATTTTTTTAAAAAAACGCGTTTTAACCGGTTTAAACAAACCGGTCAACCTGGAAGTCAAACTAGCCGTTTTCATTTATAAGAAAAATAAAACCCGTTTTAAACCGTTAAAAAAAAAAAAAACATAACGGCTACTAGCCGTTTTATATATGTTTTTTGTGTTTTTTTTTTGTTTTTTGATGATTTTAGGGCATGGTTTAGTACTATAAATACATGTAATGGGTTGGGGTTGAAAACACATCAAAAACACTCACTAATCTCTCTTTTTCTCTCTAATCGTGATATATATACTCTAATTTCTCAAATCCCGCTATAATGGAAAACTCACAATCACAACAAGCTTCCACTAATGCCTCCGTTTCTACTAGTCATGCTCGAAAAATTTACACAAATGAAGATGTGGTGCGAATTAGACCAACTACGAGAAAAGGCGATGTTTGGTCTAATTACGATATGTGTATTATGATCGATGGGGTGGAAAAGGCGCGTTGCAAGAAATGTATGAAATTTTATAACCCCGCGTCTAACACTACACTCCGGACTCATAAGAACGGTTGTAATGCGGTTAGCCAAAATGATACGTCACAAGGTACTATTGGTGCGGATGGTCAAGTTTTTATATTTGATAATGATGCGGTTCGACTTGATTTTACGAAGTTTGTCATTCAACAAGCGCTTCCATTCAACCACTTCGACAACGTCAAGCTTACGGAGATCATCAAAAGGAGGCTACAACCGCGGTATCAACATGTAAGTCGTACTACTCTTAGAAGTGATGCTTTTAAATTATGGGAAACGGCTAAAAAAGATATTATTGATGGTTTTCGTGATTATAAATATGGTGTTTCTATAACTACGGATACTTGGACCGCACCACATGGTACGGCAAATTCTTATTTAGCCGTTACGGCTCATTGGTTTAATCCCGAATCTTGGTTATTAATGAAACGGACAATTGCTTTTAAACTATTTGGTTATCCTCATACGGGATCTAATTTAAGAAAAATTTTACATGACACTTTAATTGAATATAATTTAGATGATAAAGTTTTTACGATTTCACTAGATAATGCATCCAATAATACTAGAGCTATGGATTTGTTAAAATTACGTATAAAACCCGTTTTAGATGGTCTTTTTTTTCATTCCCGTTGTGTTGCTCATGTTATAAATTTATCCGTGCAAGCGGCATTAAAAATATGTGATAGTTTAAGGATGAAATTTAGGGGTTTATTAGTAACTATATATAGTTCGAGTAACGAACGACAAATGAACTATAGACGTTTTCGTAAACAATGTGGTGAAGAACCCCTAGGACCTTGCTATGATAATAATACTAGGTGGAATTCTACTTGCATGATGTTTGAAAATATATTACGACAACGTGAGACTTTAAACGCTTTTAATGAAACACTTGTTAATAGAAATAAGTCCGTTTCGATAAGCGACCAAGATTGGGATTTACTAAATGATTTAACTATTTTTTTACAAGTTTTTAAAGTGGCAACAACTATATTATCGGGTGTTTATTACCCAACTAGCTCATTAGTTTTAAATCAAATTTATGCTATGACGGAAAAATTAGACGAATTAAAAACCTCACCTAGTCAAATGTTTAGAAGAATGGTTAAAGTTATAAAAAAGAAATTTGTAAAATATTTTGCTAATTTACCTTTGGTTTTTACTTGTTCCGCCGCACTTAATCCATGTTTAAATGTTGGAGGCGTAGAACTTTTAATAACAAGAATAATGAACAATTTAGACTTATCCTTTGGGTTAGACGCTGACAACCCCGACCCCAACTATATAAACTCCCAAATTTTTATATTTAACGATAACTTTAAAAAATTATTTGGAATTTATGCAACAAAATATGGTCAAATACAAAACCCAATTGTTGATCAAATGCGGGCCGGATCGTCCCGAATGGCAAGTGACATTAATATAAACCTTTATAATAGTTTATTTGAAGACGCTACAAAGCGTCAACGAACATCGGCCCCAACAAGCGAGTTGGGACAATATATGGCTACAAACTTTTTAATAACTTTAAGGCCCGAAGAGTTTACAAACTTTGACATTTTGGCTTGGTGGAAAGAAAGGGAAATCTAATTTCCAATTTTATCCGCTATGGCTCATAACTTATTAACGGTCCAAGCTTCGACGGTAGCTTCCGAATCGGCCTTTTCTATTAGCGGTGGAATTTTATCGGAAAGAAGGTCAAGGCTAAACCCCGAATCCGTGAAAGTATGTGTATGTTTGAAAGATTATTTGGACAGAGTAGATAGGGTACAACATGAAATATCGTTGGAAGGTCCGATATTAGAAGACGTTGAAGAAACTATAGCAAGAGAAGAGTTTATTTAGGATATCACCTCCTAATACCCGAATTTAATGAAGGTGTTTGAAGACTTAGATATTGAACACGTAGATGTAGAAGATTTTTTAGAAGATTTAATGGATTGAGTATAACGGGTGATGGCAATGCCGAAGCTCGACATACTTGAGTACACTAATATGTTTTCGGGTGATGGCCATGCCGAAGCTCGAAATGTATTAGTATTTATATATTTTTAGTTGTATAATTGTATTGTTTAAATAAAAGTTATGGTTGTATTTTTTTAGTATTTGTCGTGCAAATAAAAAGTTATGATTGTATTTGTTTAGTATGTTTCCGGTGTATTGTTTAATTAAATGTTTGATAATTAACAAGTTTATTAAATAAATGTTCGAAGTTTTAAATTCCGAAAAAAACCGAACCGGTATAAAAACCGATTCCGAACATTTATAACCGAAAAAAACCGAACCGGTAAAAAACCGATTCCGAAAATTTATAACCGAAAAAAACCGATTCCGAACATTTATAACCGAAAAAAACCGATTCCGAACATTTATAACCGAAAAAAACCGATTTCGGAAAAACCGAAAAAACCGAAACCGGTTATTAGAAAAACCGGTTTTCTAAAAACCGGAAACCGGTTTTAACCGATTTTTTTGCACCACTAGTTCTAACGGACGACTAGGTGTTTGGTAAGTTTGGTTTACATAATAGTAGACGATTCGTATATAGAGATGAAAGTGTATAGTTTTTGATAAAATTTGGTTATGAGCAGGGGCGGATTGGGGTTCTTGGTTTTAAGGGAACCTGATAAACATTTGTCGCGTAGTATAAATGTTAAAATATTTTGATTTTTTTCAAAATGAATCCGGTTCGAAAATTTGTGTAACATAAATATTACTCCCTCCGTCCCATTTTAATTGACCTCATTACTAATTTAGTTTGTCCCAAAACCTTGTCCACTTTCTTAATTAAGGTGTTTATGGAGTATTAAATTTACAATTTTACCCATCTAATTAGTTTTTGTAAGAAAAGTAATTCATACATTTATTGCAATTAATAGGATAAACTTGTCATTTTAATAAATATATGTCCAGATTCATTGAATCTATCATAAAATGAATTTTTTTTGTTGGAGGCCAATTAATATGGGACGGAGGGAGTACTTTTTTTTAACTTAACATAAATATTACTTAATCCGTTAGCATCTTAATTTCTTTACTAGTTTTAATGAAGTACATTTTAGTTCATTATTATTTCTTTTATACTCTTAAAAAAACTTGTACACCCGATAACTTGGTGTTCTGAGTCCGCCTTATGACGATCTACGTGTATATACTTATTCACTTTTTTTTTAATTTATGGGCGTGTTAAAAATTGATTGTTTGTGCTAGAGGTGTCAATTTGAGATCCATTTATTAAACAGCTGTCTAGTTGGGTAAATATCTATTAGCGGGGATAAGTCTACTTGAGTCTCTCTAAATATTATAAATGAGTCTAGTTTGTTATTTGATACAAAGTGCAATTATATGACAATTACTCAATGGGTTTAGCTGGTCATTTTTTATACTTTTTTCATATTTTACTTAAAAAGAAAGAATTTTTTTTACCAATACTCATCTAGACTCGATCCATTTAGACCCATGCTTCTAAAAGACTATCTAGACCCGGGCCCATTTAGACCCAAACACATCTAGATCCGTGACACAATCTGACCCGACCCACCTATTTTACGCCTCTAGTTTGTGCGAGTCATGGCCTTTTATTTGTAAATAAACTATTATGAAGATAGTTAACTAGGTTATCATTAGTTATAGTGTGATTCGTTGATGGTTCACCGGCAGTACAGTGGTAAAACTCAAGTGGAGGTGTGTTTGTTATGTTCGTGTAATTTAGTTTCGTGTCACGTTTACTTGAATAATGTGAAGTTCTAAACACGAAGAAAGAAATGAACGGGAAAAGTTGTGTAATTTCATTTAGGCAAAAATGAAGTAACTAAATTAAAAATATAAAGAGAAAGAAAATAGAAAATGTTACATTCCAGTCCCTACACTATCAAACTTATTGTTGAGGTAAATTTACGTGGGCTACTTGGGCTTGGTAAAATTACTTCAGCGGTAATGAATATCAAGATCAACTTGGTTCCTCCGGAGCTTAGTCCCTCGTTTCCTAGCTAAAAATGAAAACCAACCACACCCTAACCAAACCACCTTCTATAAACACATTATTTTCCCCCTTTTGCATCAAACCCTAATCACTGATCAAAATAGCCACCCTTCGCGATACCTCCCAGCAACATACCCCTAAATTCTAAAATCTATTGAAATCCCAAAAATGTCTTCATCCTTCCTTTTTTTTTCAAACATTAGAAATAAGAAGGAATGTAAATGTCATCTTCCCGTAATGATATTAACATCTTGGACCAAAAAACACCCAGCCAAAAGATTTGTTGTTTGCCCAAACAGATACGTAAGTTAATTTACTTTAGTCAATACATTATATTGTTTACTAAGTGAATTATGTTTTTTTTAACAATTTCACAAAGAATGTCCAAAAGACATACCACATCAAAATGATGTCCAGTTATTTCCCTCTACTTACCTCTGAGTAAGGTCAAAACGGCCTAGTATGAAAAGACCATCGTAATGCAAGTAAATTGTGAACACTATCCTGTTTGTATTCTTCCGAATTCTATGATTTCTTTCTGTTTTTGGTAGACCTGAAAGATATACATTAAAACCAATATTATGGTTCATACAACAATTGGGTTTACAAAATTGACATAATTGTGTAAACCATACCACTAGACATAATTGAAACACAAGAAAAGCATCAATTAGGGTTAAGATCAGATTGAGATAAATTTGGGGGAAAAATTAGGGTTGAAATTGTGTGAATAAAAAAAACGAGATGTTTATAATGGGGGTTTTTAGTGTGTGGGTTTTGGTTTAGTGTGAACCGGGATAGAAAACCGGGTTTATTAAACCGGTGCCACGTCTGAAAATAATCTGATGTGGAAATAAATAAATAAATCGACGTGAATAATATGATGGAGAAGTGTTTCATATTGAACAAAAATTTGAAAGTAGCTTGGTAATATCGGTAATAAAAAAGTAGGTTGTTCAAAACGGGTTAAAATGAAAAGTAGCTTGGTATTCTATATCATTTACCCAGAAATGAACGGGAAAAGTTGTGTAATTTCATTTAGGCAGAAATGAAGTAACTAAATTAAAAATATAAAGAGAAAGAAAATAGAAAATGTTACATTCCAGTCCAGGGGCGGAGCTAGTAGGGGGACTAGTGGGTGCTGAGCCACCCCTAATGAGCCTATTTATTCATTAATTATCTATATTACAAGCCGCTTTTCTACTAGTTTTTTACATTGAGCCCCCCTTATCATTATGACTTTCTGCATTAAGCACGATTAGCTCCTCCTAACTGAAAATCCTGGCTCCGCCCCTGTTCCAGTCCCTACACTATCAAACTTATTGTTGAGGTAAATTTACGTGGGCTACTTGGGCTTGGTAAAATTACTTCAGCGATAATGAATATCAAGTTCAACTTGGTTCCTCCGGAGCTTAGTCCCTCGTCTCCTAGCTAAAAAAAAAAAAAAAAAAAAATAAGAAGACAAGACCGTTAGCTCGCACACGGGTATGTAAAACCGGGACCAACTCCGGCGTAAGAATAAGTATGATGATATGAGATAAATGCGGAGAATATTTAAAGTATGGTCCGGAATGGGTGTTGTGTTTCGTCTTGGGAAAATGAGCCCTCCCTTTACACTATTTTGGGATCCACTACAAGATATAACCGTATGGTTCTCTCATGGTACGATCTGTCAGCTACGTGTCATTCCAAGGACAGTGGTCCTTTACAAGGACTATACCTTTGTCGGATTGTCCTTAGGTACCGCTGCGCTAGAACGGAGCTAATAACTTCGGACCTGACATGTCCTTCGACATACTAGCTTCTTTGGAATTCTGGTGATGACTTCGGAACTGACTTGTCCTTCGATAAGTTAGCATCTCCGGAGCGTTTGTTTAGTTTAGCCTGTGTTAGTTTGGCAGAAGCATCTAAGCTAGATCTATCCTTCGGATGGTCTGAGGGAGACTATACATCATCATGTCCCCCTAGTCTAGTATCTGCCAAGCTAGCTTGTTAGTGCTATACATGTGCTTTTGCGTCATTAATGTTCTGCTTTTGCGGACGTGGCTCGCTTTTTGTCCACGCACTTTCTTTGCAATGTGTCATGTGATAACTTTTCGCTTTCCCTATAAATAGCATCCTCCTTTTTACTTTTCGCTTTACCTTTGCTATAGTAAAAACACACATTGTTTTCGGAGCTATCATTTTTGCTTCCTATTGCTGTTTACTTTGCTCTGGATTCTTCCCCTTCCTAGGTACCTTTTTCTTTCCTTCTTGCTTTTTTAATTATAGCTAAAAAAGATATGGATCTGTACCATTCCTGACTCACCCCAGATGATCTAAACGATCTGATCATTAAATATAAGATACCGCATGATCTCCACCCTCGGCTACCCTTAGAAGAATTTGTGATGTCTGAGCTTCCGGATGATGCCATTGGTATTTATCATCGGATGTTTGATTTTTCTGGTGTTCGCATTCCTTTTTGTTTGTTCCTTCTGGCCCTTATCAAACATTATAGGGTCTATTTCTCTCAGTTGTGTCCTCTGGGTCTTAATAAGGTGATTACTTTCGAAGTGCTTTGTCGGTCTTTGCAGATAGAACCGACGGTGGCTTTGTTTAGGGTCTTCCAAACGTTATGCAAACAAGGTGATTGGTTTTCATTTGCCAAGCGTCGTGATCCTTCTCCGGTCTGTATTGATGATAATCGTTCTTGCATGAAACATTGGAAGAGCGGTTCTTTTTATTGATCATCAGGCTATTCCAGATGCTATGGTTTGGAGACATCCGGACGCAGCTATTGATGATTCACGGCCTGCTACTGGCTATTTTAGTGTGGCTGATGTGCGCCGGGTCGATTGAGCGCACATGTTATAAAGCTGAGAGATATGCCTGAAGGGGTGTTAGTTTTATCTGGGTTAAGTCGTGTTTGGAAGAGTCGTGTCTGTGATCCGGTGCTTTGGGGTGCCGATGGAAATGGTACGGGGGGTTGGTTTTAACTGTTTTGTGTTGTATCCTTGACTTATGTTGCTTGCATTCAATGTTTTTCTTTTTTGCAGTTATGGGCATTCATGATTTTTTCTTCCTTCCTAAGTGGACCAGTGCTGAGGTCCAGAAGGAGCCTCATCTTGATGTTAGTCGAACCTTTCAAAGGCTTCCCTTTTATTGCACTCCTCCTGCTGCGGCCGATGCTGTTATTTCGGATCCTACTCTGGAGAATCTTGCCGTTGGTACCCCTAGTTCCAAGATTCTTGCTAAGACTGAATTCACCAGAGTGAACAGGCCACTATACTTCTTGTGCCTGCCAATGCGAGCATGTCTGTAAGCGTGCTAGGTCTGCCTTGGCTCAATTGTCCGGTAGCACTATCGCCCCAGTTATGTTTGTAGGTGGACTCTGATGAGAGAGTGATGGTGATGTAGAGATTGTGTTGAGATTCCGTTGGTTACATCTTCGTTCACTGCTGTGATCCTTCTTCAGGGAAACCACGGGTGGGTGCTCGCTGCTTTCTGCTTCTGAAGGTTCTAACAGCCGAGGTAATTGCTTTTTGATTTCTAACTTGTTTTCTTCCTTGTCTTTTTTCTTTGTCTTATTGTGCCTCTATTTTGCAGATTCTCGGGGTAAGGGCATTATGGCTGATGACGTTGCTGCACCGTCTGTTGGTGCGAGCCGACCGAGACCGTCCTCCGGACCTGCTCCTTCATTCAGGGATGTCTCCAGAGATGTTATTCATGCGGACTTCTTTCCTTTTTCTGCGTGGGGATGGTCCTTATTATGACCCTATAACGAGGGTGGTATTGCTGGGATTGCGTGATCTCTTATGGTGAGGTGTAGGTTGCTCCATAGCCGGCCTACTTTCGGGGTTCTGACTAAGGAAGTCTTCAAGGATCCTACTATTTGTAAAACTGTGGTGGATCAGTTTCCCACACCCGGAGAGATGGTCCGGGTTGAGAGTTTGTCTGATGATCAATTAACTGCAAAGATGAGTGTGCTGCATTGTATGATGATGTCGCATGGTGGTAAGCTTCTTGCTCGCTATCGTGGGTTGAATCTCAATTCATCCCATGTGTATGGGTTGATCAGCGGGAACTCTAGGCTGAAGGGCTATGAAGATAAGGTTGCTAGCTTGACTGGTTTGGAGCTTTAAGTGTCTACCTTGAAGAAGTAGGTTTACGGGCTTAATGACAAACTGTCTTCCTACGATGCTTCTTTTACAAAGTCGAAGGCTAAGGGAAATGAGAGGGAGAAAAAGTATCCAGTTATCTTACTAAAAGTCTGGGACAAATCTTGCATTATGTGGTGGCTCGTCTCTCCGCTGCTCTTAATCAAGCTACCGTTCTTGAGGCTGAAAATGATGAGGAAATCCTTCGGTTGAGGGCCACTCTTCCGGAGTTTTCTTCCTTCTTTCGGAGCCAATTCCAGGGCTTGGTCCGGAAGTTTCTTGCTTCTGATGAGTTTAGCAGAGTTCAAGGTGAACTTATTTCTTTAGCTGCCAGTGCTGGGTTTGAGCGTGGGTTGAGTATGCATCAGACTAAGGATGAGTTTGCTGCTGTGTTGAAGAAGATGGCCAATTTCATGCCTAGTGCACAGGATAGGCTTGTTAAAGCCTCCCCCTTGTTGCTCAAACTGATTATGCCTTTCTCAACAAGATTTTTAAGCATGCTACTGAACCTCTATCGGTAGTTCCTTTCGTATTGAGCTGATATAAATTTGGCCTCGTTTTACGAACCAACGTCCCCTTTCAAGGGATGCTACTGTGTTTTCCGACCTTCCATAAAGGAGTCGACTGTGACACCTGCTTCCAAATCCTTGGAGTTGTCTACTAATGCTGATCTTACTCCTTCTGTTGTTGCTTCTGAGCATAATGAGGAGATAGTAAATGTTGAGGTTGATGTGTCGGACCCAAAGATGACTAATGAAACTATTATTGCTAAGTCCGGACATGCTTTTGTGCAGGGTATTTCTGTCGCTCTGAGGATGTTGTGGGGTTGGTGGAGGTAGGGTCAGGATGAACCGGAGGTCAGGGAGGCCAAAATAAGTATGAAGCCATGAGAGAGAGAGAGTAGAGAGAGAAAGAAAGGAAAGATGGTGTATTATATTAAGAGAGAAAAATAACACACCTTATCAAAAATGAACCTTGCCCCTCCTTGGAAGTAAGGAGGGGGTATTTATAGCCCACACATCTCTAAACTATGTTATCTTGACATTATTAGTCCCTACGCGTGTGGCTATTTTATCTAAATATAATTATGTGAATGTTTCTCATATTTTAAGGCTAACAGTGTGGATCATGGGCCCTATCCAGAACCCACTTATAAGTAACCTCCTAAAAAACTCCTCGACATATAGAGAGAAAAACGAATGCTGGCATTTTGAATATCGACGCTAAACATATAAGTACAGATTCAATGCTTTTGTTTCGGATGAAACCGGTACAACAATATTGGCATTCTTCACCCCGATTTTTGATGTCATTATCAGTCATGAATGTCCTTAATTGGTTCGTAAGCTCGAAACACCTAATCCCCAACAGATCCCTCCAGAGCTCTTGGAAATCGAAGAGGAGAAACACACGTTCTGGTTTCATTTCAATACCTCAACCAAAATAGGAACGGTTGATTTTGTCACACCCCGCCAAGGCGGAAACACGAGGCGTAACTTCATGGATATCATCACTACACAATGGTGTCAACAATAGAGAATCACTACATGCATAACTAAATATAAAAGACACTATGTGTCATGATAATACCGAAAACAAAGGAACGACATCTTGTATTAATGAAAAGGGGTCTCATCAATACAAAGACAAGGTCTTGCAAGCCTATTAAAAACCAATAACATTCAAGAATTCATGCAAACAATTATGAAGCGAAATCAAATGAGAACTTCCAATGCCATCCTAATGGTCTCTCTAGCCACTTTTATTAACTTCAACACCTTCATAACGCTCACCTGAAAATGATGCTTAAAACGTCAACACAATGGTTGGTGAGAGTCATAGGTTTTACGACACCAATACAAGATTTAAATCAATTACTTTGATTATAAAAAAACAAAACATGGCAGAACAATTAAGCTGGCTATTATACATGCTAGCATTCATGCAACCAACAATCACCATTGGGACGGAACATGTCTCCCGATCCAAACAATAAAATATAGTCATCAAGAGGAATGTTATCCCCAATCCCAGACTCTTGGTACCGTATCCGCACAGGTTCATACCCACACAAAGTAGGCGAAACCTCTTACCCACAAAGTAGGCGAAGACCAATGCAACATCATACAACATGCAACACATAACATATAATAGCTACTTAAAAGTCCATGAGTAACTTAAACCACATAATCACATAATCAAAACATTTCAAACATATTTTGTATTCATTCCTCCCAAGAAAAGCATTAGTAATGGGACTATGAAACTCACCTGATACTCAGCTTACTTGACAAGATCTTGCACACGATTAATCTAGAAAACATAAAGTTACACTTCGTTAGGCTAAAATGCCTAGGGCTAATGTAACAATCACCTGATAGACTTCTAAACTTAACACTAAGTTTATAATCCTTTATATACATCTCCCAACTCATTTTTATACCCTATATGACCTTACTCATTAACTTCCACTTTTACAGTTTCTGACTGAATTTTGTAGTCACTTTATGACCACAAATAAAATACCAAAACACCTAATTGGTGGTTCTCCTTACCTTCCCTAGCTCCCCAATGAATTGTGAGCTACTGTGATTTTTTAGAAAAAATAATACTAAGTGGAACTATTTTATAAAAATTCATCTCTACAAAGTACTCAGATTCGGATCTGAACGACACAACCAAAAATTTGAGTCCTTAAAATATTTGAAATGTTTTATCGCTAGCCCTTTGAACTGGAGTTAATAGACACCTAAAATATGACTCATGATTTTTGGTTAACCATAATTTGAATTTTAAGTAGGGGTTTTACTCCCCGAAATCAGATCCAAATCTTACCCGAATTTACTGTTTTAACAACTTTTCTTGTTAAAATTATTTGACTAACTTTCCTCCCTCAAAACCTTTCGAGGCCAGACTTTTTGGAAACTAGACTCTCTGAAATTAATTTTAGGCTCAAGAAAATTGATGATTGATATTTTTATGACCAAGTTATGATTTGTACAAGCTGACCTTTCAAAACTGCGAGCTTTTAAATTCCAAATTTACAAACCCTAAAAACCGTAATTACACATGCTTAACACCACTAATAATCCCAAAAACGATTTTTAAAGATCAAAACCCTAATTTTACAGATCTTATATAAACCCTAGTCCATCCTCAAAATTATTACATGAATAATTAAAAAAGATTAATTGAAAGGGTTTAAGAAAACATACCTAAAACCTTGATCTTGAAACACTAAATCACCAACTTGTTCTTGATAAAAAAAAAACTTTTTTTTTCTTCTTGGTTCGACCAGTTATAAAAAATATAAGGAGGAGGGGTTTGTATTTATAGTGAAAAGAAAAAAGGTTTGGATAATTACCTAATTAGAATCCCACTTAGACTAAAATTAAGTTTCCTTTTTTTTCTTTCTTTAAAACCGGCCAAATAACACCCCTTTTTTTATTTATTTATTTATTTTATTATTAATTTTGAATTTTATACATACATACAAATATATATATATATATATATATATATATATATATATATTATTTTTATATATATATATATTATATATTATATATATTTATTATATATATATATATATATATATTATATATATATTTATATATATTATTTACATTTTTTTATAAAAACCTGTATTTATTTTACCTTTTAAACATTTTAAATTAAAACTAGATTAAATGACTATGAATAAATTTCATTTCTAATTTTATTTTACCAACTTAATAAAACTAAGTTCAAATTTCTATATTTTCTAAACTAAACTTTTAATTTTACTAACTACTAACACTTAAAGATATAAATACGTATACATATACATAAAATACGTACACACATAGAATTATACTATCATTTTCATTGTCACTAAAATGTGAACAAAATGAAATACCCATAACAACCATAACTTCAATCACAAGGAGACGATCACGCTCCATTGATTGGTAACCAAACTCACATAAGATCACATAAACACATAATTATTATAACACATAATGATGTTCAAGTCCATACTAACGGTTTGACTAACCTGCTCAAAGCACAGTTGTCACAGTATCCCCTCCTTAGGGAAATCTCGTCCCGAGATTTAACTAGTAGGTTCAACATCATCATCAACAAACAATCGGGAATACTTAGCTTTCATATGGTCCTCACGTTCCCACGTGAACTTAGGGCCACGCTTTGAATCTCATCTAACTTTCACGATCGGAAACCCACTGCTTACAACTTCGCTTGCCCATACAAGGGTACAAATAGCAGCATAACAACTCTAAGCAAAAATAACATCCAACTACATGAACATCGCCCGTCTTCGAGGAAACTCGTCAAAAACCTTAAGTTGTGTAACAACGTCATTCATAAACCTAACCCGCAACCTCATCAAACAAGAATGTCTTGAACTAAGTTATGAGTTGTTACAAAGCCTCAAACGTTTTGAAGATATCAGTTCGTTTCGTGTTTATTCAAAATATATCTTAACCAAACCACATCAGAAACATTCAAGGGTGCACTAAAGTCTACCAGTAACCCTATGTACCCAACTTTAATTAGTACTTCCAACGATAGCTTGCTCAACGAGCAAATGTGGATACTTAGTTTTTATGAAATCCTCATGACCTCGCTTCGAGTTCCAATGGACTTAACTATCGGAATCCTACTACGCTTCAAACTTTTAACCTCACGATCGATAATCTCAACAGGTTCTTCAACAAAACGAAGAGTTTTGTCTACCTTAATTTCTTCTAAATGCACATGCAGATTTGTATCCGCTAAATACTTCTTTAAATTTGAAACACATCAAATACGCTACTAAATTATTGAGACAATCTTAATCAATAGGCCATAGGACCGATCCCTTTAATGATCTCAAATGGTCCCACATATCTTGGTGCTAACATTTCTTTCTTTCCAAAATGCACTACATCTTTCCAAGACGACACTTCCAACATCACTTTATCACCAACTTCAACTCTAAATGTTTACGCATATTGCCAACATAGCTCTTTTGGCAATCTCTAGCCGCTTTGAGCCTTTCTTTAATCAACATCACCTTATTTGTTGTCTCTTGTACCAATTTGATCCAATCGATCCCCCCCCCCCCCCCCCCCCCCCCCCCCCCCCCCCTGCCCCCCCCCCCCCCCCCACCCCCCCCCCCCCCCCCCCCCGAAATTTCTCCAATTTCATCCCAAAAGAAACATGTGAACCTACACTTCCTTCCATACAACGCTTTAAATAGAGCACATCAAACACCCGAATGATAACTATTATTATAGAAAACTCAGTTAAGGGTAGATGAGTATCCTAATTACCACCAAAAAATCAATCACGCACGCTCTCAACATATCTTTCAAAGTCTGAATGGTACGCTCACTTTGTCCGTCCGTTTGAGGATGATAAGTAGTACGCATGTTTTAGCCGTGTCTCATGCCTTCCGCAATGTCTCCAAAGCCGCGAAGTAATCTTCCACCTCGGTTGGGTGATCGACACATGCACTCCATGCCTTGTAACTATCACATTAATGTAAAGTCTCGCCAAATTCTCCATTTTAAAATCTTCACATACTACCATGTAATGGGCATATCTTAGTCAGTCTATCGACTATTACCCAATTCGTATCATACCCACTACTTGATCTTGGCAACCTTGTAGTAAAGTCGATAGTTATAATATTCTACTTCCACTCGGGTATCTTTAGCTGTTACAATAAACCCAAAGGTCTTTGATGTTTTAGCATTCACCTTTAAACAAGTAAAACAATTGCTAACATAGGTAGCAATATCCTTCTCCATACATGGCCACCATACATATATCTAAGGTTATATACTCATTAGCCGCTCAGATTGTTACTAAGTACCTTGATGACAATGATCCTCATCCATCATTTTGTTCTTACAAACTTCACCTGCTATCAGAGAGTTGTATAGAGACACCCATAATAAATACATATCTCCACCTTCCTTCCTTTCCATTAGTTGGTCCAGGCCACGCAACATTTCTGCTGTCACGTTCTCTACCTTGCCTCTTTGCATGAGTACACAACCTATTCCTTGATTCGACGCGTGGCAGTAAACTACAAACTCTTTGGATCCATCAGGCAATGACAATATTGGTGTATCACATAAATTGTCCTTCAATGTCTGAAAAGCCTCATCTTGTTCCTTGACCCACTCATACTTCTGAATCTTCTGTGTTAGTGAAGCAAGGGGTTTAGCAATCTTAGAAAAATTTACTATGAAACGTCGGTAGTAACCGGCCAATCCCAAGAATGATCATATCTCGGATGGCGTCTTAGGTACTTTTTAATTCTTCATTGCTTCTATCTTACTAGAGTCCTCGTGAATATCATTGTTGTTAACCACGTGTATGAGAAAACGTACTTCTTGTAGCCAGAATTCATACTTGGAAAACTAGGCAAACAACTTTTCCTTCTTCAGCAGCTCCAACACCAACTTCAGATGAACCTCGCGATCCTCCTTAGACTTCGAGTAGATCGATATATCATCAATAAACAAAATGAAAAACTTGTCTAAATACGGCTTGCACACCCGGTTCTTCCAGTCCATGAAAACCGCTGGTGCATTGGTTAACCCAAAAGGCATAACCGTAAACTTATAGTGTCCATATCGCGCCTAAATGCGGTCTTTGGAATATCTTCTTCATGCAATCTTAACTGATAATAGCTAGATCGAAGATCTATCTTAGAGAAATAACGCGATACTTGTAACTGGTCGAGCAAGTCGTCGATCTTGGGGAGATTCTTGGTGGCCAGCTTGTGCAACTCTCGATAGTCTATGCACATTCGAAATGAACCGTCCTTCTTTTGAACAACACAGGTGCTCCCCACGAAGAGTGACTTGGTCGAATAAAACGTATATCAATGACTTCTAAGGGTTACGAAATACTGAATAGGGTAGCAAACGAATATCAAATCAAAGGCTAGAATACATATAAGGGATTTCACATATGCAAATAGATGTGGATCAAATGTCATAAAAATCCTAAAAAGGAAGGATAGAATAAATGTAGCGATTGAAAACGCAAACGAAAGAATCAACAAGCGTACTACGACAAAATAAACGCATAACGAATAACAATACGTATCAAGATTGATAAATGAAAAGATAGAATTCTTATACCAATAACCGATTTACTCGAAAGAACCAACTAAATAATGTTTTTATAAAAATCAATTTAAAGAAAGTCGTTTTAGTTATAAAAAAATCATTCTTTTTAAAAAAAATTGTCTTAAATATATCTTTATAAAATTCATTTTAATCATGGTTGTCATAAAACCCAGAGACAGTTATTTAACAGTGTATTGCATCTTACCCATATAATTCACTTTAAACATCCTTTTTATAATTATAATAAATTTATCAAAACAAGCCTTTAAAAAAATTATTATCATATCTTATTCATAAATATTATCTAAAAGAAAATAGTTTTGTCAGTCAACCAATTATCATATTGTTTCAAAATTTATTATAAACATAGTTTTTCTTAAAAGAGACATTTTCACAAAAGTGTTGTATTCATAAAATCATTTCAATATAGTTTTCTCCAAACACCATCAAGATATACTTCAAAAGGTTTTCATAATTCGACATTAATATAAAATATGTTACTCAAACAATGACATTGTAATACCAAAAGAAATTGTAAAATACCATAAAGACTCTAACAAAATTTTATTATTTGAAAGCGAAAGAAAGTACCATGAATCATATAGTCAGAATAACAGTGAAGCGAACATGCTCAAGAGAATTTCATACGAAGACATTACGAATCAAAAGAAGAACGTAAAGACTAATCCGTACTTGCAATCAAAAGAAAAAACCATAGAAAAACGTCGGTACTAACATGTCGCAACATGTTATGAAACCAAATGATATATATAAAGAACGGAGTAATGATATGCACTAATATTTTAGGAGCAATTAGTGCTTCAAAGAAAATTTTGATACTCATACGAGTAATCAATACAACGAAAGAACCAATGGAACGTACCAATTTCCAAAGAAGCAAATCCGAACAACCAATATTCATCAATATGCCGAATAGAAAAGTTAGATCATCCATACCGTCATGGTACAAACAAGGGATGCTAAAATGAGAGTTATATATCCGAGCGAATAATCGAGCAGACGAACAAACTCAATAATCGTAATAATAGCATTAACAGGTATCCGGGGTATCCGCAAGCGATAGACAAAAGGAAAACTTACTAACTTCATAACTACACATAATACAATCGTACATAATATAACACCTTACACTGCCAATTAACAAGTAAACACCGATCAATGCAATCATGGTCACAAGTCTACGTGTGTGATGCCTTTATAATTATGTTGGCCACCATAATTATAATTGCATCATTTCACACGTATACTTACTTTCAAGACTACACCTCTCAATGATAACGCACATATAAGCACATATACCACATTGCACATCTCAAACCACTCCAATATAACACAGAAAGGATGCTCCATCAAAGAAATACTTACTTATATAAAGATAAAATCGAAACGATATATAGGAACGAAAATCTCGCAGCGCCTCCAAAATACGAAATATTCAAAAGAAATAATCAATAGCATCGTGACGAGGTAAAAGATGGAATAAACTTATGCTGGGCCTCGCTCGGGTTTGACTTTGCCTTCGCAAGAGTCACCCTACTCCACGGGTCCATGCCTACTACGAGCATTCGACAAGCGATCAACTACCCTATCTCCTTTAGTTCCATAAGAGGCTCCTTCTCAACTGGCTCCTCTTTTGGATCTCTATATATCGCTTAAGTCTAATTAGGAAAATGGTTCCCCAATAAAGCCTCTTACGGATAAGGGAGACAAAGCTATAAATAGTAAGAAAATAATATATACCATATTAGGTAATAGTAGACAAAATAGCTAAATAAAAGTTAGACAAAATAAGATAATAAAAGCTATATAATTTGGGGAAGGCATAATAGTTATAATACTAAACACTTAGGCCCTAAAATGCATCTATATGAAGGACTCCTAGGTTATAGTCTAGGCTCAACCACCTACTTCTCTATAACCAAAGGCTCTGATACCAATCTGTCACACCCCGCCAAGGCGGAAACACTTAATTTTCTTTTTACAAAACTAAAAAGCTAAGAAAAATAAGCTATTTTTAAAAATAGACTTTTTATAAAACTTAAAAATAAGCTTGGAATAAGCAGAAAAAGGATGATAGTTTGGCTTTTTTAACAAAGAAATAAAAAGGGCTAACTATTTGGCTTTTTAGGCTAAATAAGCAAAGGTAATGACAAAATAAGCTAGAAAAATACACACCTACACCTAATAAGCTCTGAGGAACAAAAATAAGCTAACAAATTATGCTAGACTAAGCTTAAAAGGATAGAATTGCTGAAAGGTTTTTAAACTAAAAATTCTAGACTAGAAATGTTTAAAAAACTCAAATAAGCTCTAACTTAAACCTAATAAGCTAACATAACCTTGAAACTAACCTAATAAGAAAGATGGAACAAAAAGAAGCAAAGCTATAATGCTGGATAAGCTTTAAAAAGCAATTAAGCTTTTTAACTAAACTTGTTAGCCAAACAGCCAAGGGACACTTTTCTAGCTTATTTTTAAGCTATAAAAAGGATCCTTATGGCTTAATAGCTTATACCCTTGAAAAGCTTATCTAATAAGCTACAAGAATCATCAACTAAAAAGTATTTTGAAATTAAGGAGAGCCATGAAAAAGCTAAATGAAAAGGCTGTTTACACTCAGTATGTACTGAGTTTTTGGTTTTCTTCTTAAAGGGCGAATGGCTTTTTGCAGCCCTATAAATAAGCTAGAAAAATAAGTCCAAAGTTCAAATTAAGCTAAAACAGGTAAATTAAATACTATAAACTACTTATCCTATGAAAATCAGGTTCTAAAATAATCATTAACTAACTTAAAAATAAGATTAAAAAGTGGCTTTTGACCTAAAAACCTGGGATGCATTTGACAATTGAGACCAATACCACAAGTGCCAATGCACACTTAATCCTAGCTTGTTTCCACTGCATTTAGAAACCATAACTAAGCAGAATACCACTTCAAAATGCAATTAATAAAAATCTAAACACATAAGCTTATAAAAACTGTTTTGAGTCCACAGATTCAAAAATTATATTCATAAGACCTTAAACTTGAAATTTAAACCTTAAAAACTACATTAAACTAACTTATAGACTATATTAAAGCTAAGGAAGACTGAACTAAGAATCAAAACACATTTTGACCTCATTTGATCCATTTTGGCCCTTGACCCAAACACCCCTTTAAGGACAGATTTTGCAATTTTAACTAAAACAGATTAAGATAAGCATTATACTAAATCAAATAAGCATAATAAAGACAAAATTAACATTTAAAAAGCAGAATAAGCACAAATTAAGCAGTTAAAATAGTAATGACAGAAAATGAGGCTAAAAGAGTAAAAATGAGCATACCTTGCCCTTTGCTCTAAACAAGGGCTTAAATGCTCAAATGAGCTCTCTAGCAGAAGCTTAGATATGGGGGGGGGGGGGGGGGGTAAGGGGGGAACAACCCATAAGCTCTTCCATTGCCAGCTTATCATCCAAAAGCTTTGGTAGTTTTGAGTGGTGATTTTGTTTTTGGTTTTTGGTAAAATTTTCTTAAGTGCTTATACAAGCTTAATGAAAACAGATTATGAAGAACTCAAATAAGAGCTTATCAAAGCTTATAAAACATTCTTAACAATGAAACAACAAATTAGAAACTCAGAATTTTTATAAACTTAAAACCTCAAATTTTCATTAATCATTGAAAAAGTTACAATACTTGAATTAAAAATACAATAAGCTATAAAAATACAATAAAAAGCTATCCTATTAAAAACTTACTTAAAAAAATACTCCTCTACTGTGTGAAAAAACACACATATATAGTCGTAGGAGCCCTTCGAGGTGTGCTTGTTGTGTTTTCTGTGTGAGAGGCATCAAGACTTCATCCTAGCCTTCTATTTCTTTTGGTAACCAAGCCTTTGAATCTAAGCCCTTGATTCCTTGTCTTTGTTCTAACAGCCAATGAAATAACATAGGATTGCCAAGGTGTTTTTGGGGTTTTGTGAAGTGGGGTAGGACTGGAGAGAGTGATGGTTTTGTTGGGTAGCAGTGAGCGAACGGAGATAGGTGGAATGATGAATAGTATGGGAAGTTTGGCGGGAAAAAGTTTTGGGGTGAACAGGGTAACGGGGTTTATGGTTAGGGACGTGGGGTGTAATTAGGTTTAAGGTGTAGGGGGTAAAGAGTTAACATTGTTAGGGGTAAAGGACTTAGGGTGCAAAGATGTTTAAGGTGTAGGGTTTACATTCGATAGTCCCTAATTACTACAATGCACATGCAAAAAAGGGGTTTTGTTTTGGTTTAACATCGTTAAGTAGGCTTGGGCTTATTTTTTGGTTTTGGGCCGGTCTTATATAAAAGAGGGTTTTAGGCTTTTAATGGATTTTAAGGTTTATAATAGTGTAGTGGGCTGACCCGGCCCACTAAAATGGGTACGGGTTGGCCCACTTTGATACAATTAGGGTTTCGGGTCCCTTTTTCGATGCTCATTCCGTTTCCGTGTCCCAAGGTTGACCTTGACTGGCTGTCTTTGACTTTTTGACTGGTTGACTTTGACTTTTTCACGCTCTTTCATTCCGTGCTTGGTTTTGTCTGTTTTTCTTCGTTTTTGTCCTTTTTCTGAATATCCGTTTCCTGCACAACGCAAATAGCAAAAACAAGCATATATTTGGCATTTTATGTTCGTTTTTGGTAATTTAGGCTTGTTTTTATTGGTAATAGGTATGTGTAATTAAGCACATACCAAAATACCCCATACTAAAGTATTGCCGTGTCCTCACGCAATGTTATAAGTAAACACTTATGAAAACCAAGAATCTCAATCCCCCTCGACTAATTACCTCGAAAAGTAGCTAAGTGTTCATCAAGGGAAATTAAAGAATCATAGCTTTGAAAAGCCCCGTTTTTACCATTCTTAAATATATACACTTATTCCTACACGTATTTTTGTATTTTTTTTCATTTTCTCATTTTTTTTGTACTTTTCTTTTTAAGCAACTAACTAACATGTTTGACTTTCGTTATTTTATAACTTTTAGGGATCATAGAACAAGAAACATTTCAATTCTAAAATGTCCCAAAAAGTATAAATTCATCGTTCTCGACTTTTCACTTATCTCAAACCAAGCTTAAAAACGAAATCACCGTTAAATATAAGTTAAGATGCTAACACTACTCATACTTGTACCTTGTGAAACTTTCCGCTCCCGACAATTATTATATCTTAGGTGAATGTGCTTATTTTGAATTTCAACCATGGATCAACGTTTTGTAAAATTTCTATGCTTCACGTTCCACCCAAGAATAATGAGTTTGAAGGCGAGATCATCCCATGTAGCGACTTTCGTCTCGGCACATCCCAACCTTACGGCTAAGTGACCAGGTTTTTGATACCTCACAGAGACTAGCATCGGGACTCACGGACCTTCGTTTTTCAAATACCCTGGAATTTCCGCGTTATATACATAAAATCACAACTTAAAATGTAATAGTCTTAGTTCAAAAGCATATTTAAATTTAAGAAAAAGAGATTTTCCCTATATTTATTAATTCACGTTTACTACACTTAATATAATTACTCATCCATTAAACTAATGAAATCCTCGACCTTTTTAAAGGCTGCAACATCGGTTGTGAGCCGGCAAGTTGCAACAAACTTTTATCAGTCTCGGATAATTACTATGTGCCTTATTTAGAAGACTGCAACATCGGTTGTGAGCCGGCAAGATGCAGTAAACTTTTATTAGCCCACAATTTATAATTATTACTCATTTTTTCATTTTTTCATTTTTTTTACCAATATATAGAGAAAATTTCTTTTTAGAAAATTTAAGTATACATTTGAACTAAAATTATTGATATCATCCATACTTCAAAAATTATTGATTTTTTTAAAGGATTTATAAATTATAGTAATTTTCGAAAAGAGCACTATATATTAGTCCCGTTAGAAGCTTATTGGGGAAAAAAGCACAAACTACACTTTAATGAGCTCTTAAGATTTTCCAACTAATCCTTGTTTTAGCACTAACTTATACTAACTCTAGCATTTTTTTGTTCTTCGCAAGTCCGTTATGCGTAGTCTAAAAGTTAAGGGACAAGCTAGAGCTCAACACGCTCGATCGAATCAAAATTTATACTTATTCTACCCAACAGGAAAGTCAAAATTGTGACAAAACACTTATTTTATTTTTGAATTTTTTTTAAAATTTTCATTTTTTGGTATTTTTTTTTTTATTTTTGTGGTAAAAACAAAGGATTTACTTGAAGAACAACGACTGCAGGCACAAATCAAATCGATAGAACCCTCCCAACATAAACCGAACATTGGTCGCACAATGTTTTAAGAAGGGTCTCTACGAAAAAACTAAGGCGTTTATAATTGTGCTCAAAGATAAACATTAGTCGATAGGATTAGGATATTGGATTCCCATAATGAAGCTGAGGATGTGAAGCTCGAGTGAACGAAGGACAAAACCATGAGTACGAGAGGCTTCAAAATCCAAGCAATCCTGAACAATAACACAAAACACAAAACACGAGAAATGGAAGAAGCGAGCCCTCTCACAACACACTTATTCATTACTACTATTATAATTAGGATAAGCATGGGTTGCCACCCACAAAGCGCTTATTTTTGTTAACCGAGTCTTGAGCATGACTCGATCCCCCATACTTGAGCTTGTCAAGGAGTATAGAAATGGAGAAACGAAACAACCAATATAGGAATGTTCTCTCCATGAATCAACATTGGGATTTTATGATGAAAAATCTTAGAAGCTTTAAAGCCCCGATGTGAAGAAGAAGGAGATTTCTCCTTTGAAGCAAGAACACCGTGATTGAAAACTTTTTCTTTATTTTCGGATGAAAATGGAAGTAAAGTATCAATCATGGGGGAATGATTAGCAAGAAATCTTGTGGATTCGACTTTAATGCATATCCCCGGATCATAAATCTTGTTTCTATCTCCGAAAAGAGAAGAAACATCAAGATCGGATCCGAGATCATTATGAGAAGGAATGAAGTCGAAATCCATATGAAGGGTGGGATGGGTGGGCAAAATGTTAGGCACATCAACGGGGATGTCTTCCACCACATTAATGGTTGAATCTCCCAAATCAGGATAATCACCATGAAATGATTCGAACTCGGGAAGGGAGGTAAAATTATCGTCACCTTCCGAGTCGTAATCATCACTCTCAATACCCGGTGGTATTGATCCATCTGAAGCAAGAAGAACATCAATCTCCTCCATAAGAGAGTCACTATCCTCGACGGGGATAGGAGATGGAGAGAAAGACTCGATAGAATTTTCCACATTAAGCTCTTTCGGAGGGCAAGGAGATGAGTTGTCATAAAGCAATCTCTCAACTAGATGAATTTCACCCTCCGAATAAAGGTTGTCATCATCATATCCTTGAATTGATTGAGAAGAGTGATTCATCGCTGAAACCCATCAGAAGAGAATCAATCTTAGAAGAAGAATCAATTGAAGTATTTCGATTAAGCAAAGATTCTATAAGATTGGATTCGGCATAAAAGGAATCAATTCCCGGGGGAATTGAATTGAAGTGATACTTTCTAACACCTCATTTTGAATTAGATTCACCTCGGTAGAAATGATTTCTTCATCAAGATCAAAAAGAGGATTAGAGAAAAATTTAAAATTCTCCATTGGAACGTCCTCCTCGGAAAATGACTCATCATCACTTGAGGTACAATCATCATCGATATCGAAGAGAGGTTAGAAAAGTACAAGATGACTCTTGGAAAATCATAACACAACGCGCAAATCACACACAAGACGCGTCGACAGCATCCTCAGGACTCACTTAGAGGTTGGACAAGGTGCTCGGCACTAGACATTATGAATTCAATCTGATTTCGCTGCTGAATAGTGGTCAAGATGCACCAATACCTCCTTTATGAGATGAGAGTCAAAGAACGGCTCTGGGTTGTTAAAACGGGTATGATTGCAATATACGGAGGAAGTCCAGAAATAATAATATCTCTCAAGGGATTAGAACTTTCCTCGTCATCATCATCATCGTAGTAAATGGGAATCTTCTGATATTATGAAGGCTCGGGAGTATAAGAATCAAGATTAACCACTTGTTCTTGACGTTGTTGTAACCATGCTTGAAACATCTCACGAAGCTCAATCATTGAATCATTCATCCTTTTTTGAAAGTTTAGATGATCGATGACAGATTGTGAGGATTGAAATTGGTCAAGACCGGAAGAATTATGATCTTGAAAATTTTGATTCATTGGTTGACATTCAAAAGTCGCATGAGGACCTCCATAATTTTTACAACAAGGCTCATAGAAGATCACTTGTTGACATTGAAAAGTCTCATGCGGGCCCACACAGCGGGTACAACAACTATATTGTTGTTGAAAACAATAAAAATTTTGTGGGAAATTAAAGTCTTGATTGTAACACGGTTCCGGGTTATAGATAAACGGAACTTAAGGTGGACAATCATAACCATAATGAGCATCATTCCCACAAAACGCACAAGAATATGTCGTGGGTTGTGAAGGTGGGTTGAAAACGTTAGGAGAATCATCGACAAAATTAGCAGTGGAATCATAAGTGAATGAACTTCCATCTCCAGAATAGCATGTCGGATCAAAACTTGGCAAAGTTTGTGGGAGCTCATCAACGGTTTGATTGTTGCATGGTTCCGGATTAGAGATAATCGAAACTTGCGGTGGACAATTATAACCATAATGAGCACCGTTCCCATAAGACTCACAAGTACATCGTTGACAAAAGATACCATCTAACGAATCACCACACCCGTAACAATAATGATGGTCAATATGTGGAGGACTTTGTGAAGAATTTTTACCGGGGTCCTGATTGAAGACGAATGGCTCTTGAGGCACATTAAGAACGTTAGTAATGTCATTGGATGACTCAGAAGTGTTTAGAATTTCATTTTCATCACAAATTGTAAACCAAACTTCCTCTAATTTCTTTCGTAATAGAGCACATTGTCGACAATATAGACCATCAACCGGGTTTCCACACTTGGGACAATTCTGAGGGGGTCGTTGAGACGAGTCAGATGTTTTATTAGGATCACGAACAAACTTGTCTACGAAACCCCCTTTAGAACATCCACATGATTTAGTGTACAAAGCTCCACAAGACGAACATTCTTTAATAAGATTAAAACGATAATCGAGTGACGCCATAAGAATTAAACAATATAGAGGGATAAGAAGAAGAATTAAATGGCAAAGAGGTTAAAGGAGATTATTTTTGGTTTTTCGAGTTTTTTAAACAACATATTTTATTAAAGGACAAAATGAGACCGAATAACTTAAACCAATAATCAACTTGTTTCACGGTAGCTCTTTAAAAGAAAAACGCACAAAGGAGCGGAGGAGCGGGAAAGCGCGAAGCTATTAAAAACCTTCTCCTTTCGGGTCGTAGTTCCTCGGAACAACCCTCCTTATACCCCTCTTTTAGTTTGTTAATCAATTAAAGGTGAGCCGTACTTCACAAGTGACACAAAGGCAAGTTTTAAATCTTTTGTTGTTTTTAAATACTTTAGGAAAAGTATTTATGATTATTTGATAATATATTCACAAAAATCGAGAAATTAAATTGTATTTTTATATTTTTATAACAAGAAAATAACTTCACAAGGAAGGGTCTTCAAGGCACAACAAACTTCAACTCGATAATCGTCGCACAGCCTCCCCGGCAGCGGCGCCAAAAATTGATCGCTAATTCTTTACTATATATATAAATATATAATATATAATATAAATATAATAAGTAAGTAAAAATATCAATGATAAGAAATCCAAGAGGCTTTTTAAAAGAGTATTCACTCTTATCCAAAGTAAAAACCCTAAAAAAAACTTTCCCGGGTCGTGTCCCGTCGAGGCGTGAATTTGAAAATCGAGTTTTGGTTTGAGAATTTATGCTTGAATAGTCCAAGATTTTGATTTGTTTTCTAATTCTACGGGAAAATCAAGTAAGACAATCTAAAAGCGAAGGTAATTAAGGCTAAATTAATAAAATGATAACGGGAATCCTAAAAAACGCGACTTAAGACCTAAATTATCAAAATTTAATTCTAAAGTGATTTTTTAACTTTTAATAAACTCTAAATGACTAAAATGCAATAACTAAGAAAACTAAAGCAAAAAACGAAAGCGATTTAAGCTTAAAAACACGAAAAACGTTAACGGGATTCAATCCCGTTCTTTAAAAAATCAAAATCTAAAATTTTAACCCTACGAAAGCAAATCTAATTTTCTACAGTCCTATTTGATAAAATAAAATTTTCTAAAAAAGAATTAGATTTTTTTGACATTTTTAAAATTTATTATGAATTAAAAATGATTTTAATGAAATTAAATGATTAAAAATACTAAACTAATTTAGAAAAATCTGAAAAAATGCAAGAAAA